>WIGM01000694.1:0-23345 GCA_014235935.1 Colletotrichum musicola | reverse complement strand
AAAGCACCGTGCCTCTGACATGGCGATGTAAAGACGGCACCGAGTTGCTTGCGTATTAGCGTGGTGAGCATGCCGGCAGGAGGGAGACTTGTAAGGCCCCGACTGGCCGTTTATCAAACACGTAGCACATCTCACGATATATATCAGCAACATCCATCTGATTCATTACTCGACGAAAGACGAAATACCAGGGCCGCAAAGCCAGCCCCTCCTTCCGTTCCTTGTGTGTACGTCCCCCTCCCCTCCCCCACATTCTCTTCGTGCGCGCCTGCTTTGTGTTGCGTGGCGCTTATGATACCTGTAATGCTTTTTCTTCTCTTGTTCTCTTCTCTGTAAAATAGGAATAGAAAGATTGAAAAAAACCCCGGCCCGCCCATTCCCCAATCCTCCGTTCCCAAGGTCGTCATGATTTTTTGTTGTAGAGAGCAGCAAAAAGAAAGTGATAGAAAATGAAGTGAGCCGGTGCCGTGGCAACCAGCTGTGGACGCCTCCCGATAGAGCCATTGTTTGGAGCTGGCTGTATAGTACAAACCAAGAAAATGAACCGAAAGCAAAAACCTCGTCATGGCGGAAGCCAGCTCGGAGCTTGAAATTAGACCGTGTCACTCAGTGAATGCCATTAGCCTTTCCGTTCGTGTGCTCGTCGGGAAGCTCCTCCGCGACGGCAGCTCTCGTGGCCTCGTCGACGGACTCCGCAACCAGCGCCTCGGCCGACTCTGCCGTTGTGCGGGTCCAGTCCTCGAGGCGCGCCTTGTCGACGTACTTGCGAAGGATCGAATCCTCCCACTTCATGGCATCCATGATCTTGTCTCTGTACGACTTCTCCATGTCGGCAAAGCGGCTGTCCAGGTCATCGGTGAATGCGCCCAGCGCGTCCGAGGGTCGGAAAGGCTGGAAAGGATTGTCGATCGTCTCTGTGAGATGGTAAGCGAGTGTTGTAATCCAGGGACTCTGGTAGTACTTACGGTGCTGGTAGCAGGATACGAACGCGCTGAAGAGTGATGTGCTGGCGACCTTCTCCTCCACGACGGAGTCGTCCTTGAGCTGGGTATCGTTAAGCTTCGTCCAGTCGTCACGGATGAAGCATCGTCTCCAGATAAGGCGCTTCGCCATCTTCAGCTCCTCTCCGTGCAGGCCGAAAGAAGCGGCCAGAAGAGCAAGGTAAAAAGGATCAGGAATGTCAGCAGCCGTCTCGACTGGTAGGCTGACAAGCGTGAGAAGGTCGATGAGAGACATGACGTCGAGCGCTTGGTGCTTAAGAAGTTGCCGCATGCTGTTCTCGAAAATCTGGACCAACGCCTTTTGCTTCTTTGGGATCTGAACGCAGTGGTTCTCCATAGCGAGTTGCAGTTCGGCCGTGTCATCGACAGCCGTCTGGACTGAGGGAAAGATTTGCGCGTAGAGCTGATCTTGGATTTTGATGAGCCCAAGCTGGTAGTCGATTTCGTCCGTCTTCTCCTCGTCCTTGGACGATTGCTTGCTTTCGAGGCCGAAAACATTGGGCGCGGGCTCTTGCGACACGGCCAACATAGCAAGCTTGCCAAGACTGAGCTCAATCTTTTTATTCCAAACTTGTTGCTCTCGGGTAAGGCCGAGATCAAGAAGGGTCTCCGCCGCATGGTCGATGTCGTTTTCGCCCAGGATATCGTTGATCCAAGATATCCTGGCCAGCTCCGGCCTCCCACGGAGGAACTTGGTCCTGAATCCGTGGTTGTCGTATGGGAAGTCCAGAACCGACTGCACACCGGCGTTCTCCAGCATGAACTCGTACGCAGGGAAAGCAAAGGCCTCGCCATATTTGTCGAAATAGAGGCCGATTTGTTGGTCTCTCGACTCGGCTTTCTTGCGCAGCTCGTGGGCCTCGGTGGGAGATCTCGTCACAGCCGCCTCGTTCTTAAGAGTGGCGATCTGGTCAATCATGGCCAACGCGAGAGCCTTCCAGCTGCGGTGCTTCTCGGCTATGCTGATACTCTCGTCCCACTTGCCGAGCCGAAGAAGCGCGAGAACTTTGTCGTCGCGGTCCTTGTCGTAAAGCCCGGCCAAATGCACCGACCACTTCTGCTGTTTGGGGTCGAGCTGCGCAGAATTCCACCTAGAAGCTTCGAGCAGCGACACCAAGTACTGGTCGGTGAGATTGGACATTTCCGAGTTGATCTTTTCCAGAAGGGCAGGGTCAGGTTGCTTCGTCTTGTCCTTGACCTTTTCCTTCGGCGGGTAGTATTGGTCGAGCCATGTTTGGCTGAGCTCAAGCAACCGCTTCAAATTGTTGGAAATGTAGTGGCAACTTGTCCACGGCTCAGGCAACCCTTCATAGTTTTCTCGAACGATGCCAAAATCCAGCTCCTCGTCCTCGAGTCCGTAGAACGCGAGCTTCTTCTGGCGGTAATCGAGGGCCGTGATCAAGGCAACCAAGTTGACCTGCTGGGCCTCGTACATGAGACGCGTGATGTGAACGTCATCCATGATGTGGTCCTTGTACATGTACTTGATCACCTCGTACGCCCATGCAATAAAGATCTCTAGGCTGCCGACATCGTGGATGAACCAATGCCGAACGCGATCAACCTCACCGGCATTGCGGTTAAGATTAGTCTTATCATCTTGGTGAATGAACTCCACGATTTCAGCAATCAGATCTTTCTTGTCGTTTGCCGGTCGCTCGTTAGTGAAGGCCTCGTGGCGCTTCCAGAGAATGGTCGCGACCACCATCTTTTCCGCATGCGAGAGCAAGAGCCACCTGGTTCGTCGGTCCAAGTCTACCTTGTTAAGTTTGAGATGGAGCATCAAACGCTCCAAGGCAAGAACACGATTGCTGAGGTTGTCTTCCAGCGACGCCGGCACGGTCGAAATGTGCGCTGTCGATGAGCTCATGATCTCGTGGCTCAGCTGCAGGGCAGCCTCTGCCATTTCCTCGTCTGTGAATTGGACACCTTTTCTCCCGTCGAAAACCAGAGGTGTGTCTTGCTTGTTACCAAAGAACACTGCCTGTTCTAATTTGCTCTTGGGCGTAACTTTCGGGGGCGTATCGCTGCCAAACCTGTCTATGTCTGTTGTGGTGAGCCTGACCACGCCTGTGCCGCGAACAACGAGAACGACAGTCGGGTTCTTGGTCTTTGACCGATTACTCCTCGCCTCATCATAGATGGCGTAGGGATAGTGTGCTTGTGGCTCCTCAAAACCAGAACCAAGAATCTCCGTCTGGTTGTTGTCAGAGAGGCTGATTACATCCTCATACGTAGGAGGAATGATGTGGTTGTCTTCCTGCAATTGAGAGTCTGGCGACTCCGGAGGCACACCGATTGAAGCGACCACAACTGCCTTGTCGAAGACAATGAAGGCAACGAGGGCAGGTCGAGGCAGGTACAAGCGTGGCCGGATGGTTTGCACCGGGTCCGCAGGGCTGAAGCGTGCCTTGTAGGAGGTTATGGGGCGGACCATGCCAATTTGTGCCGTCTTCGGGGTGAGAATGACTTCGACCAGGGAGTAGTGCGACTCCCTCTTTCTGCTGAGGCTGACGAGCAGGACAAGGTGTTGTTGGTCGACGTCGTCCGAGGCCATGGCGTTACTGAGCCTGCTCATGTCCTGGTACTTGTACTCCAGACCATGGGGCACGAACGTAAAGTCGACGACCTCGAACGTGTCCTGGCTGAAATCTCCGCTAGAGGGGTCTACTTCGCGGATAGCTTCGACGATCTCGTCCTGCATGTCGGCCTCGACAATGGTGTCGTGGTGTCCGCCACGGTGGATCCTCCAAGCATGCAGTCTTCCCTTGAGGGTAGCGGCAACGACGTTGCGCTCTCCGACACGGGTGTTGCGCTCTGCCCGCACGGCGGCGAGGTCTCCGCGGCCGGCAGTGTGGGTAAGAGCATGGCGAATGCTTCCAAATATTCCTCCGGTCGTAGGTCCCAAGCTGGTGCGAAGAAACTGAACCGAAATCGTGGGTCTGCCGTGTCCATCTCGAACGCTCATGTAGGCCAGCCTTCCGCTGCTGAAGCCAAGAATAAATCCGGCGGACTCGGCGTTTGTGATTTGAATGACCCTCTCGCCGGAGTACATGCCAGATATCGATCCCTCCACGCCGTGTCGCTGCTGGCGAATAAAGTCCAGGGTCGCAGCGCTCGAGATGGATTCCCAGTACGCGATTTTACCGCTGACTGGCACGACAACAACCAAGCCGGGTTCGTTGGAGGAAGCCGATGGCGATACCAAGCAGCCCAGCGGGAGCGGTTCGGATGCATGCTTCGAAGGATACGGAAGGGTAAATGTGAATGTCTCAGGGGATTGGGAAGGGGTCGTGTAAGGCCAGACAACCGCGTGAGTGTGGCTCAAGCTGAGGGCGTATCCGTTCGAGAAAACCTCGCCGTGTTGTTGAGCTGCACAGGTGGGGGTTAGAGGTAGAAGCGCGCGTTGACGGGAGGGGACGAACCTGAGGCGTCTGCACGGATGCGATCTGGCAAGGCAGGGAGCTTGCTCACTGTGTAGGCGTTGTTCGTCGTCTTGGAAAATTGTTAGCAGGCGTCGAGGACAGGATGCGACCGGGGCAAAATGTACCAAAACAACGCTTCCATCACCCTTGGTAGGACGTTCGGCGCCCTTGGACTTCTTCGCGCGCACACTGAGCTCCCTCCTAGGGGTAGGTGCGATGCTGGGGTGGTGGTTTTCGATGCCGTCCTGGCGCACGTCGAGCGTCGCAACCTTGTCGGACTTGACCTCGTACATTTCGGGTGCAGGCGTCGAGGAGACCTCGGGGTTGACGAAGGTCTGCTCCGTCAGAGGAACGCGTTGTCGCTTTGCCTTGGGCTGCTGAACAGTCCTCTCAGAGCTGACGGGCCGCTGGCGTCTGCGGCTTCGCGTGGCCGTGGCCGGGCCGCCCTCGTTGGACGGCGAAAACATGGTGATGTCGAGCGGTCGAGCGGCCGGGCGCGAGGGCGTGGTGTATCCGGGTCGCCGTAATGAGGAGTTGGTGATGATCGAATCGATGGATCGAGAGACTCAGAAAAACATTTCGAGGATGGATTCTGTGGCCTAAGGTATCGTAGGAGAAAGCGGAGGCCGGGACGCAGGTGGCAGAGCGGATTTAGCAAATATGTGAGAGTGACGAAGCATCAATCGATTGGGTCTTGTCGAAAAAAACACAAGGTTGCTGCATCTGCCAAGCACGGACCAGCAGCACCATCAGCTTCTTCCCTCCCAGTTGAGGCTAGAGGTCTAGAGGTACCTACAGAAGCAGGCTGCTTACTGGAGGTACAGGCCGGGGAGAGGGGCGCTCTGCAGCTGTGCAGGCGTGCCAGCTGAGGCGACGCAAGGAGCAACGGCCGCACGACAGTACCTGGGGACCGGTACGTACCTGCTTTGGCGCGTGTCGGTGGCTGACAGGGAGATTTTGATTGGCTGATTCTCTCGATCGTGATGGGGCCATTCGAACCCAGTGTCGCCGCATTGGAAGAAAAAAGGACCCTAGAGTGGAGCCTTGGAAACCAAGTCAACAACGTCACTCGAGTGTGTCGGCCCTCGGGAACTCAAGTCGGAACGGGAAAGAACGAGCCAGTCTCATCATGACTGGTGGTATCGTTGGAAGAAACACCCACATGGTCTCTGACTTTTCGAGATCGACACCCTCAACCCAGGTCGCGCTCAATTGGCCGAGAAACTCCCAGCACCTTGACTTGTTCAAGTGCTTTCCAGACTCTGACCAACACTTGGCTGTCTCATTCCATCTACTTACTCCACATCAATTGTGTCCCGGTTGAGAAGTCTCAAGGCAACTTCTGAACCCACCAGACCATTGTCTTTGCAGAGCATCTTGGGCATGCATGGATGCTCTGACAAACAACTCAATGGTTTCTGCAGCCTTTCGGTAGCATTCTAACACCGGGTTGTTGTCAATTGCATCAAGACGCATCGTCACGGAGTTGGTTGCTCTCCTTCTCTAAGCCAATTGTGCGAGCACACAAGCTGCCTTTGGCTTACACTGGGATGGACGCATGAAGAAGTTACGATATGAAAAGTGGTATTTCAATCACCCACGACAGTTGCTTGTTCGGGCGCTCAAAGAGCACAGTTTCACAGACCTTTCAGCTTCACAATTTCTCTCCCCTGCTTTAGCGTCCACATCAGCAGCTAGCCAGCCCCTTTGACTCCGTTCACTCTGAAGCCATATAGAGGTAAGCGGCAGAAATCATGATTACGACTACAATCAAATGGACGGCATCAGGACGGGTGGCTCCTTCTTTTGTCAGAAGCTACTCTACGGCGCTAGCCATCACCGATCCTCTCGTTAAGTACCGCACTCTGGTGTCGACCAAAGCCCTCAACCCCGACCAATCTCAACACAGATTGGCCATCCATCTGCAAAAGCTGTACACTCGGCTAAAAGACTACGCCCCCGAGATCGACTACCGCGATCGCCTCAAGCAAGTAGCCGACATTCCTGAAACCCGCGACCCCGATGAGGCCGCCGCGACGCTGGCCATGCCGAGCCATCCCATATGGGACAATCCCTTATTCAGACATCTAGCCAGAAAAGCTGCTCCGGAGCCCAAGGATGTAAACCCCCTCGCACTAGTACGGGCCATGACGAGCCTCGAGGGCGCCATCACCATCAACTCGCCCAAGGGCCTCTTCCTGTCGGGCGAGGTCGGCGTCGGCAAGTCCATGCTCATCGACCTTCTCGCCCAGGGCCTGCCCACCGAGAAGAAGAAGCGCTGGCACTTCAACACCTTCATGCTGTACACCTTCTCGCAGCTCGAGAACTTCCGCAAGTCGCACCCGGAGTTGACGGGCAACGAAAAGGAGTACTCGATGCTCTGGCTCGCCAAGAAGCTCGTGGAGGAGTCGCCGATACTGTTCCTAGACGAGTTCCAGCTCCCCGACCGCGCGGCGAGCAAGATGCTCAGCCACCTGTTCATCGTCTTCTTCCACCTCGGCGGCGTGCTCATTGCCTCATCCAACCGCATGCCGGAGGAGCTGCAGAAGGCCATCGGCGTCGAGTACACGGTCCCCCCGTCCGACGGGTTTCTCAAGAGCTTGTTCCTTGGTGGAGCTCGATCCCGGGCGACTCTTCACAGCCAGAACGACTTTGCAGCTTTTCTCGAAGTTCTCAAGGCTCGCTGCGACTTTTGGCACATGGAGGGCGTCACAGACTTTCGGCGTCGGGAGACCGGCAAAACGCTCGCCGCAGATACCGCCCCGGCCACGGGTTCCGTCGGTGAGGCAAGCCCTGTCGAGCCTCCGGAAGGTATGTCCACCCCTCCCCCCTTTTGCGTTAATGACAGTTAACTGACCTTGGAAGAAACGACACTGCCAGCAAAGTATTTCCTCTTGGGGCCCGAGACCACGGACTGGAACACGGAGCTGGCAGACCAGCTTTCTGGCCCCTGGAGCCCAGCGAGCCTCACAGTCTATGGCCGCACCATTGCGATTCCGCGCCAGCGAGACGGCGTGGTGTACTGGGACTTCGACCCCCTCGTGGCCACCTTCGGCCCGGCCGACTACGTGACCATGGCCTCCACCTACCACACCTTCATCATCGACAACGTCCCGACCCTGACGACGCTGCAAAAGAACGAAGCCCGGCGTTTCATCACCCTCCTTGACGCTCTGTACGAAGCCCGCTGCAAGCTCTTCGTCCGCGCCCAGGCGGGGCCCGACGACCTCTTCTTCCCCGACATCCGCGCCCAGGAGGAACAGGCCGCGGCCGCTGCCGCGGGAGAGCAGGTGGTCGACTCGGACGCGATTCACTCCGAGACCATCGCCGAGGTCTACCAGGACCAGGCCGCGCCCTTCCGGCCCAACGTCTCCTACTACGACACCAACTCACCGACGTCCAAGTACGACCCGGACCAGGACTCGGACTTTGGCAAGCTGGGGCACGCGCCCTCCGCGGGGCCCAACTTCAGCAACACGACCGCCTTCACCGGCGAGGACGAGCGCTTTGCGTACCGCCGCGCCGCGAGCAGGCTATGGGAGCTCTGCTGCGCGGCGTGGCACGCCCGCGGGGGCTCGCCCGAGGAGTGGTGGACGCCGGTGCCCCGTGCCGCGCGGCACTGGGAGAACGGCGCGCCGTCCCGGCCGCGGAGGGACGAACCGTTCCCGCCCGGGGGGAGGAAGACGGGCGAGGCGATGGGTGCGTCGAGGCCGATTGACGGGCCTTTTGGCACGGACAAGCTCCTGATGGAGAAGTGGCAGGCGCTGGAGGAGGCCGAGCGCAAGGGTGAGGAGTCGCGAAGATCTTGAGAATCTGCCATTCTTAACCGCCCATATCATGCTTTTTCTTCTCATTTTTTTTTGATTAGGATTTTGTTTAGATGAACGCATAGACCGGCGCATAGCATAGCATTTTGGCGATGCTGGTTTGCATTTTCTTTTTCAGGGTCCAGCAAACCGTCGCCGGAGAACGACGTCCACAGAACCTTTGAGTTCTGAATGCGGTGGGGGGAGATATCTTACAGAGACGCCAACATTGCGTGGCTTTCCGTCCAAGTTTATAGAAACAAATGCAAATCAATGCATGAATGACCATCGTTCCTCTTTCTAATTAAAACGCCAAAAACTCCTCATCATTTTCCGAGACAGACAGGCAAAGGGAAGGAAACCGCCCCGCCTCACAACGCCGTGACGCCAGGCGTCCAAGCCTCCCCGATCCTCCTCACGTCCCCCTCAAACTTCTTGCTCTTGATAGCCCTGCCCCCGCGCCCCGAGACGGGCGAGTGCTCGTCGGGCTCGTAGAACGGGTTCTGCAGCAGCCTCACGTACGCGCTCTGCACGGCCCTGAACACGACCCGCAACTCCTGCTCCCTAAGCCCGACGGCGCCCCTCCCCTTGGCAGCGCCCGCCGAAGCAGCATCTCCTCCCGCGCCGCCGACCCTCCGCCCGCGCATGTCCACGACGACGACGATCTTGACGCCCGTGTTGGTCTCCCACCCGTAGGCCGCGAGGCGCTCGTCGACGGCGTGCAGCAGGCCCACCTCGCCCGACAGGCCCGAGGCGCCGCCCGCCCCCGCGCCGCCGCCGGGCGCGTTGGCGGCGTTGCTGTTGTGCCGCAGCTCGAAGACGTCGAGGGTCGAGGAGAGGAGGAGGGAGAACTGGAGCGGGGTGCGGACGGGGGCGAAGGTGTTTGTCGCCGGGTTGTGGGAGGGGAAGATGGAGACGTGGAGGGGGTTGTTCTGGCTCTGCTGTCAGTTTGCGCTTCTTCGAGGCGTCGCGAGGAGGGGAGGAAGGCGAGAGAGACGACGTACGTTGCGGCCGATGATGCCTATGCAGGCTATCGAGGGGATTGCGGTCGCCATCTGGGCGCCTTGTGGGGTGATCCCTCGCGCGAGGTTGTGTTATCTTTTGGCGCGGAGATTTTGTCGGCGGAGGAGGTAGTCGATGCGATTGAAGCAGGCGGCGTTCGTGGTTGAGTGTCGTTTCGTTCGTGGTCCGTAGGTCGTTCGTGGAGGTTGGAGATTGGAGAGCTGGGGTACCTTAGGTAGCTGGTGTAGGCGGGAGCTTAATCGGTTTTCTGGGTCCTCCAGTTGCCCCGCATTGGAGTCAGGGGTTGGTGAAAGCCACCGCCTTCGTTGAAAGACCCTAACCCTGACCATGCAGTAGCCAGTTCCCAATTCTCAAGCAAACAAACAGCTCATGTAGTTGAATAGTATTTTATGTACTACCTAGACAGAGTAACGCAGACAGCCTCCGTACCAGAGTGGGCTTACACCCGAGATATCATTACTCGGACCATTATGATGAACCGGACGTCAGGCGAGCTCTTGTGCTCGCCGTCGTAAGAAAAGCAACATACCGAAACCCCCGTATCCCGCATAAACGTTAGAAAACCCAGCAAACCCCTCGCAAAAATACTCACTCGATCTGCTCTTCAGACACCTTCTCCGTGTCCTCCAACCCCCTCAGCACCTCCTCGACCTCGCTCGGGTCCGTGATGGCCCAGACGCCGCCGCCTTTTACCGAGTCCCTGCCCCTCATGCCCACCTCCTTGCCCACCAGGTTCCGGCCAACCTTGCCCGGCCCGATGCCGATCCACCGCCTCACCTTCTCCTCCTGGTCGAGGTACTTGATGCTGTCCCACCACCGCACCGTCTCCAGGCACTGCCTCGACAGCAGGTCCTTCAGGTCCTCCTTGCTCTCGAAGGGCCTCGCGCTCACGTTGCTCACACACGGCAATCTTCCTGGGAACGTGATGATGTCCTCCCCCTCGCGGCCCTTCACCCTGCTCTTTCTCGACAAGATGTTCTGCATCACCGCCACCGCGGGCTTCATAATCGGGCTGTGAAAAGGGCTGTCGCTGTTCAGCCGCACAGCGCGCGGATCGTGCCCGAGGAACTGCCTGACGTGCGTCGCGAGCGTCTTGATGCGCTCGATGCTCCCGCTCAGCACGATCTGGTTCTTGCTGTTGATGTTCGCGATGAGCACCTGCTCGATCGGCGGCACGTCCTCGGAGCTCTCCCCCTTGGACCCGGCGCTCGAGTGGCCCACGAAGTCGCGGATCGCCGCGATCAGCGGGCCCAGGTACTCGGGCTCCGTCACTATGGCCACCATGCCGTACTCGCCGCCGTACTGCTCCATCGCGCGCCTCGTCGCCTCCGACATGGCCTCGGCCCGCTTGCGCACCAGGAACAGGCTGTCCTCGAACTCCATGTAACCCCCCGCGACGAGGGCCGCGAACTCGCCCAGCGAGTGGCCCAGGGTGACGTCCACGCGCGAGGGGACGTCGAAGCCGAACTCGCGCTCGAGGATGCGCAGGATGAGGATCGAGGTCGCCATGATGGCCGGCTGGGCGTTGGGCGTCCTCGTCAGGAGCTTGCTGGGCCCGTTGGCGATGACGTCGGAGAGCTTGTAGCCCATGTAGTGGTCGATCTCCTCGAGGATCGGTTTCGCGGTCGCGGGGAAGGCCTCGACCCAAGGGGTCGTCATGCCTACCTTTTGCACGCCTTGGCCTGCGCGGCGACGCAAAGATGCAAATGTCAGCTGATGTCTTTGGTGACGGTGGCTCTTCCCTTCAACGTCTCCCGAGTTCGTCTTTGTTCAGCTGCGCTACGCACCTGGGAAGAACAGAGCCGTCCGCGGCCGCTTGCCTTGTGTCGAGGCATGCCGCCTGCTTGGTCGTAAGCTGATGTTGGTGGTTATCACCGCCGCAGCGTGCCTTCGGCCGAGGCAGCCGAGCCCATCGGCCCATACGCGGGCGCCGCCGCGGCGGAGGAGGGAGTGAGCTCCGGGAGCTGTCATGGCCATATGCGCCAGCCAATTGCGAGCTGGGGCAGCTAGATTACCGCGATCATGGGCCTGCTCGACGCTTTCGGGTGGGATGTTCAGACAGAGAAGAAAACAAAAGAGCTGGACATTGGACACGCAAAAGACGAGAAGAGAAGGAAGGAGGGGTCTCGGGTTTTTTTGCGACCAGCCTCGAAAGACGTGTGTCACACAGCCAACCTAAGCCGCGCGCTGCATAAAAGGGAACGTGGTGCCGCCCTTTCAACGCACTGGCGGTCGACGCCAATGCCAAATGACGCCAGGCCGCCCGCCGGTTGGTGACGCCAGAATGGGAACAGGCGGATGATTCTAGTGGCCGCCACTAGCCGAAGTCCCGAGGCCGAGATGGACAATTCGCTGGAGCACCTGGAGTACCCCGCGATTCCCACGCTCTTCAGCGCCTCTTACAGCGCGTTCTGGGTTCCGCTGCGCCGGGCGGTGGGGCACGCTGTCAGCGGGGATCACCTCAGGGTCCAGGGGTTAATGCGGCCGACAGAGCGTTCCAAGGAGTCTGGACTTGCCGGTTGCGTTGCTGAAGACGAGGCGACAGCAGCGTTTTCTCTTTGCATTCCGGCATGTTATGCATCAAGCGCACGAACTACTCATCTGCATGCCCGTTAGCCCTGAGTGGCAGCCCTGCCTCTCACAAAATCGAGTAGCATGGAGCCCTATCGGGACCGTTATACGATGTGTGCTAGTTCCCTCACTAGCCGGTAAGCCAGGTAGAGCCTGCCACCATCAAGCATGTGAAGTACTCGGTAACTCTGAAATTTCTAGTCATTATTTTATCGCTTATCCATCAGGCACCGACTAACACCGCGTCTCTACACCGCCCTTGCTGACAGTGAGGTATTTGACGCCCTTGTACGGCTTCACGCCCTCGCCAAGCCCCTTGCTCTTCCGCGGGTCGATCATGATACTTTCGACCTTGAGGCCGCTTGGGAGCCATCCCTTAACCGAGAAGCTGGCCGATGCTGAGCTGGGCATCAGCATCTTGTTCTGCGCCACCTTCTTCGCGTCCTTCTCGTCGTCTCCCTTCTCCGTCGTGTTCTTCGTCTTGACCGGGCTGGCCTGGTACGGCTCGTCGTAGGCGTATGACTTTCCGAAGCCGAAGCCGGTCGGGTCGAGGTCGTCGTCCTCATCGTCTGGTAGCTGTCCCACGACCGTACACCTAAGACCGAAGTATGACGTGCCGACCGACAGCTCCTTCGTAGGGATGTGCCACTCCAGCACCCTCTCGGCGGGGCTGAAGCTTGCGTCTCCCTTGCTGGGCCGGAGCTCCGACAGGTTCCTAACCTCAGCCGGCAGCGGCACCGTAACCACCAGATCTTCCAGCAAAGGCGATGCTGGAGTGCCGGGATGGGGACCTCCAAACCCTCTGCCAGCACCGCCGCCTCCTCTTCCATATTGACTTGCTGCAGACGGGCCACCTGTTCCCAGCACCTTGTTGACGTGAAGTCGAACCTCGAAGTCCGAGCCGGCAGGCCCTAACCCTGTTTTCATTTCGATGTTGACGGGCAGCTTGAGGTTGTTTGAACTGATGTTGCCGCTCTTTCCGCTCGTAAAAGGGAGTAGATCAACCTCGTAGCTGGCCAAGATGAAGCGGCCATCTGGGGGAATGAAACTCAGTTCTCCCGGCCGCTCCTTCCACCGTGCTAACCGGACGCAAGGGTGGAATACGGGCAGGTCCATGAACCCTGCTAGGTTGTGCTTGCCGGATGGGCTGGTCAAGTTGATGACGATGTCGGGTACGCCAGACACCTTGCAAGTGAATGCTATTGTGCCGTTGGAAAATGCCGCAAGAGGTCTTCCCGAGGGTGCAAGCGTGACAGTCAGAGTCTCGACGATGTCTGCGTACATCTCGTTGGACGTATGTCGCACATTTGCCCGGCGCCATGGCAGTGCCGGGGTGTTCTGCGAGATCAGCGATGGTGCGCTCGAGTTCGAGAAACCCTGGCCGAAGTTTCCAGGTTTCCTACGCGTTTTGTTAGTCGTGATGACCCTCGCCGGTCCCGTCTTCGAGGACCCCTTACCCTGGCAGGTTGATGCTGCCAAGCAGCTTACCAACCCAGCCCTCTACCTCGACCAGGTCCCTGAGGGCATTCGGCTCCGTGGTGTTGATCGTGCCGGCATCGCACATCTCGTTCAGGAGCTGCGCGACGACATCGTAGTTGTTCTCGATCTTGTGCGCCAGCAGAGGGGCGCCGAGGAACTCCTCAAACACGTCGACGATGCGGTGGATGAACTCAAGAACGAGGAGGGGCTCGATTTCGGACGACGACGTGGCCAGGAAGAGCAGGTTGGCATGCTTGAGACTGAAGACGAGCGTCGGCGGGCTGGTGTTGGGGAGGTATATCAGATTCGGTCGCGGCGCGGGATGCTCTAGGTAGAGGGGCAGGAGGTGCTGCGCCGACAGCGGCCGTGAGGTATACGTGTGCGACAGGATGGCATGGCTACGTGTCGTGCGTCAGCTGTGCTCACGCTTCTGTGTAGAGGGAGCAGAAGGACCAACTTGTGCTCATCGTAGATGTGCAGCGCCTCGATAACGCCGTTCATCGTCAGGTCGGCATCGGAGGCTGCGCCGTGTGGTTGTCGATAGTTGGTGGGGTAGGATGGATGGGAGGTGACACTCACTCCGCGCGGTGCTTGCTGGCCGTGGGAGCTCCAGACCCATCCCGCCGTGGCGCACATGCTCGATGATGAAATTAAATGTTAGTGCAAGGGGACGGCTCGTTCCAGCCAATCAGAGGCGCCACAACCCTGGCCGCCATGTAAAGCTCCCCAGAATTCGTAGTACAGCACAGATGCCTTGGTCGCGATAGCACCTGACGATCACCTTGACAATCCGTTGAACCGCCGCCAAGATGTTCGGAGGAGGAGACAAGATCCCCACCGTGGGAACGCTGGAAAAGCCCGAGAAGCTCGACGATCTCCTGCGGGAGGAAAGCGGCGACGACTGCACACCATGCAGACTTATTGGTAAGCGACCCTGGACTTACCTGGCCTTCCTGGGCAGTGTGCTAATGGAGGCAATGTATGCAGGAAGCGGCGCGTTTCTCGGTCTCGCGGCGTACAACTACATGTCGGGTATGGGACACCTTGAGAGGCAACAAGCAGCCATCCTCAAGTCCAAGTCGATGTTCGGCATGAGGAGCCGCAGGCTGGGCGTTGCCAGCATCTCGATGGGCCTGGCCTACCTGGGCATCTTGAGATGGTTCCGGTAGGGGGAGATAGGGAAGGAATAAAAGTTACACAACCACCACTCCGGCCATGATAGGGTCACGCAAGCGTGAGGAATTGAGGAGGACGGCGAGGAAGCCAGCTACACACGACCCGACCGAGCCTCACGACCGGGGATAACTGGAGGATTCGACCTTTGCATCAACGGAAAGACTTGGAACGAAGATGAGGACGGCGAAATCTTTCCAAAACATGCACACACAGCTCATCATCCATGCGATCCGCTTGCCAGGAAGCTTGCACGCGCCACTGGGCAACATGCGGAATCGCTGTATAACACCACTTATGTATAAATGAAAAAGCGCTTAATGATACATTGAAAACTGATATAATGTGATCCTGAATAACTTCAATCGGTTTTAAATTGGTCAGCGTGGTGCGAGGGGTGAAAAATGTTGACATGGTAGTGCTGCTATCTGTCAATGAAAGGCTCCGGTCTGCCCCTCCATAGCTTCACCAAAAATTCTTTGCGCCTGACAACTTTCAACTTCACCAAAACAACATAAACGCCACGAAAACCGCCACTTCAGCCGAATAACGGAAAGAACGACCACCGCAGTAATTGGGGACACGCTAAAAATCTCCAATTGACCAGAAAAGTTCCAACACCGCATCATTTCACGGCCTCGTCGCCATCCCAACACCGAAAAAAATGCCCATCACAATCCTCGCCCCGAGAGGCACACCGGTGCGCCCCAAACCGACACAACAAGCCAGCGACTCCGACTCGGACTCAGATGGAGGCGTGGACATCGAGGGAGACGTATCGATGCGCCCGGCGAAGCGCGCCCGCGGCGAGGCCTACGAGATCGTCACACCTGGCGAAATCATCACCGACGACCCCCAATGGATGAGGTTCGTCTAGTCTCTCTCTTCCAGGCGTCCACTGGATCTTCCCAGGCTACGATGCTACAGAAACTAACGAATCAAACAGAGGACACGGCACCTACGTAACCCCAAGCACGACCGACATCGTCTCCTCCGTCGCCGGCACCGTAACCCGCACCAACAAGCTCCTCTCCGTCCGCCCCCTCCGCGCCCGCTACACCCCGGAGATCGGCGACCTCGTCGTCGGCCGCATAGTCGAGGTGCAGGCCAAGCGCTGGCGCGTCGACGTCGGCTCCTCGCAGCTCGCGATCCTCCAGATCTCCGCCATCAACCTCCCGGGAGGCATCCTCCGCAAGCGCACCGACACGGACGAGCTGCAGATCCGCTCCTTCTTCGCCGAGGGCGACCTCGTCGTCGCCGAGGTGCAGCAGCTCCACCAGGACGGCGCCGCCAGCCTGCACACCCGCTCGCTCAAGTACGGCAAGCTGCGCAACGGCGTCTTCGCGGCCGTCAGCGGCACGGGGGGCGGCGGCGGCGTGGTCCGCGCCAAGAGGCAGCAGTGGGTCATGGACGCCGCGAGGGGGTCGGCCAAGGTGCACGTCACGCTCGGCGTGAACGGGTACATCTGGATCAGCAAGCACGTCGAGGGCGAGGCGGCCGAGTCGTCGTCGTCCGTCGGGGTGAACCGCATGGAGGAGACGGTCAGCGCGAACGTCTACTCGAGCCAGAACGACCGGATCGACGTCGAGACGGTGCGGGAGATCGCGCGGATACGGGCCGTCATTCTGGCGCTGGTGGAGAACGGGCTGCGCGTGGACGAGGACATGGTCGTCCGGGGCTACAAGGAGGCCGTCGAGATGGGCCTGGAGAGCATCGAGGACGACATCTACCTGGGAGGAGAGAGGGGGAAGAGGCTCGCGGAGGCCTTGCTGAAGGAGTGATAGGAGCATGTATACGTCACAATGCACACCGAATTTGTGGACCATCCGAGAAACGGAAAAGGGACATGTTCGTGGACGCTGTCTTGAAAAGATCAAGACTCTATAGACACCCTAAATGGCTTCGTGCAAACCGTAAAGGAATACATACCCCCGAGAAATCGCCCGACATCAGAAAACGCTATGCAATGTTTCTATAGGCCGTGTAGTTCGGCCGTGGTATCAAAAAAGACCCCAACCTCATGACGGGAATCCTCTCGCTCTCTCTTACGAAGATTCCACGAGCTCCGCGCCAGCGAAGTATCCCTTGTTCTCGATCACGCCCCGGTCCTTGACGAACGCCGTGTACTTGACCACCCACTGCGGTACGATGTTGCCCTCCAGGCCTTCGCCGCCCTCGACGGGATCGGCGAGGACGCCCGCGCCCTGGAGGCCGTGGCCGAGCAGCTCGCGCAGCGTGCCGCTGGGGAGGATGTCGGTGCAGTCGGTGTGGACGAGCAGCTCGACGCCTTCCGTCTTTGCGAGCTTGACGAGCGTGGGCGGGACGTTGCAGCAGTCCTTGATGTTGATCTGGTCGACGGCCGGGCGGATGTTGACCTTCCTGATAAACTTGGCCAGCTTCTCAGTGCCGAACTCGGCGATGCCGAGGGCCTTCACCTCGCCGCTGCGGTAGAGGTCCTCGAGCACCGTCCATGTGGCCGCCTCCTGGTCAATGTTGCCCTGGACGGCGTTGCGCTTGTCGGCCTCCCACTCGCAGTCGCCCTCGAAGGACATGCCGGGGAAGGAGGCAATCAGCAGGTCTACCGTCGTGACGCCAAGCTCCTTGCGCACGAGATCCAGGGCTTCCTGCACGTAGCGTTCGCGATCCTCGGGAGCGGCGTCGGGGAGGAAGAAGAGCTTCACGGTGATGTCATAGTTGGTCGGCTCCTCCTGGAGGCCGGAGTACGACCAGTCTATCCGGGGAATGTAGAGCGCGCCGTCCTCCCTCGCCGTCCATATGTCGAGGCGGGGCCGGCCGGAGCCGCCATTCTCGTGGTGGGCGATGCCGTTGGAGTGTCCGTTCAGGGTACCGTTAGGTTCCTCGTCGATCGGGGACGACTCCTCGATGGGCGGCGAGTAGTCCTGTTGGGCAGCGAGGAAGTTGCTCCGCAGCGAGTTGGTGAGTTCGAGATTCGATCTGTACGACCCCGGTTTGCGGATAATGGAGGGGCCGCCCGAGACAATATTTCTGCAAGCGCAGCGGAGGATCACCAATCAGCATCGGAGCGCAAAACATTAAATGACCAGAAGAGTGCCAAGGGGGCAACATACCCCGTGGATAGGATGAGTTTCGTCATGGCGGATAACTATGGAGATGGTAAAATTTCCCAAAAGCAAAGAAAGTTCGACGTCAGGTCCAGAAGAAGAAGCCGATAGGGCTGCTATGTAGATTGCGTCGCGTAGGATCCCTATTGCGCAATATCGGTGGAATGGTCGATGGTCTTTTTGCGTTACCCTTATGGCGTGCCTTTGTTCTTATTTTTACTTTTAGAGTTTTGGAGGGGTTGATTAACAATCCGGAGGTGCGAAGGGCGCCGATAACGAACGATAGCGACGGGTCGGGGCCAGATGTGAGACGGGGCAATTAATAATACTGCAGTCAAGGACTGGCGCACGGCATGTGAGCGAGATTCGGCTTATGGGAGATAAATCGGAGAGATGCGGTGCCTGGCGGGGGCGTCGTGTCGTCGTCGTGATGTGCAGTGCCGATTGTGAGAGGGAGGGGTGTCTACCATGCAATGTAGGTACCCAGAAAGATATTAGAGGCGGGGAGGAAGAGGATGCAAAGCTGGACGGATCGTCGAGTTTTTGTATTGGAGGACCGAGAGATGTGTTGAACAGAAGGAGGAAGAAAACGAGTCGGAAAGAGGCGCGGATGTTTGGACCGAATCCCTTTTTCAAGTCTCAGTGACAAGTTGGATGACTGAATCAAGACAAACAATCATCGATTTTCAGTGTTCCTTCCCCCCTCACCATCCCACCTTGCACCCCTCCTCTCGCGGTGAACTCGGCAGGAGGTCGACTCCGAGGGCAAGGTCAGTGGGGTGTAGCGCATCGCGTCAGCGCTCTTGGGCTCATTTGCATGCACTTCCGCGGCGTGTCCCCCCACTGTCCGCGGCGTGCGTGCCTATAGGCTATGAGGTGCCGTCATTTGCACGAATCGCTTCTGCAGCGTCCGACTCAGCCCCACCTCCACCGCGCTGAAGATCTGAAGCACACAAAGCCATCGGGCGCTGCCTTCCGGGGACAGGCTTTGTTTTACAGGGGGCCCGTCCGCTGGGGACGAGAGACTGGGAAGGCGTTCAGTGGACTAGCTCGCTGTAGGATGCTCTTGACGCACCCGCCAGGCGCTGTCCTCTCTACCTACTAAAGGTACCTTAATACTACCTAGCGAAGAGGTCAATGCCTGAGGACGGCACCTGCCAAAATTGACACTTTGCGCTCCCGCCTGCCGTGACTCGCAGCCGCCGCCAAGGGGCAGGAAATGCCACACCCGACCAGGAACATCCACCACCAGTGACGACCACCACCATCACCACCGCGCCACGACTTCGTCGCCAACCGCAGTCTACTGCTCGGTCTGCTCGTCTTGACCACCGTGCCAGCGAGGCCTCGGGCTCTAGATCCACACTCTACACTTACCTGGCTCCGGTGTCCGTCTCCCGACTCCCCTAATCCACCCTGCTGGGTGATGTGAAAGCATCATCATGGCCATCCAGTATGCTCCCTCATCGCCCCTGTCATCGATGCACATGAGCCAGACGGCTAAATGATGGCGCAGTTACCTTATTCTCCTTTCTCGCCAGGGCAAAGTGGTAAGCATGCACTGGCCAAAGAAAATCCCTCGACGAGCTTCCAGCTGACGTGCTCTCGTTTGCAGCGCCTGGCGAAGTGGTTCACCACCTTGTCGCCCAAGGAGAAGGCCAAGATCGTCAAGGACGTCTCCCAGCTGGTCCTCGCCCGTAGAACCCGCATGTGCAACTTCCTCGAGTACAAGGGTTCGTCCCCTTTGCCTCCATGCCGGCACACGACGGGCCCAAACTGACAACTCCTCGCCCAGACTCCAAGATCGTCTACCGCCGATATGCCTCGCTGTTCTTCATCACGGGCTGCGCCTCGGACGACAACGAGCTGATCACCCTCGAGATCATCCACCGATACGTCGAGCAGATGGACAAGTACTACGGCAACGTGTGCGAGCTGGACATCATCTTCTCCTTCACGAAGGCATACTACATCCTGGACGAGCTGCTGCTGGCAGGCGAGCTGCAGGAGAGCAGTAAAAAGAACGTGCTGCGGTGCATATCCCAGCAAGATTCACTTGAGGACATGGAGGTACGTTTGCGTGTGGATTTGCTCGACTTCTTAACCTGCGTCCTTCGAAGCGATGACTTGCAGCTGCGCCATTGGCCAAGTCTCACTGCTGACACTTCTCCCTCCCGCTCTTCAGGTCGAGGACGAGGTTACAAAGATCATGTAACCCTCCTCCAGTGTGTACCTATCCATTAGATGGCGACAAACAATGCCGAAGACGACACTCGGGTCCAATTTACGATACTTACACACAGATTGATACTGGCTACGAAGGGCGCGTGTCATTGACGAGTCTTTGGCTAATGGGCGGTCTGCCATTCATTCAGGAAACGGAAGAGATTACGTCGTCGCTTAAGAAAGTGGGAATTCTCTGAGCCGCCCATGTTGATCGGCCGCAGGCAATGGCAACGGACATATCGGGACGAGGACGAAGGCGAGCCGGTTACAACGGGCGACGCACGAGGAGTACGAGGACGAGGACGAGGACGAAGACGAGCAGCCGACAAAGGAACGGCGATATGGGTGGGCTGGCCTGATTGGCCTTTTGTGTGCATAGATCTTGGAGGGTGGAAAACCGCCCTCTACTGTTATCAAGAGAAACTACATGAAGCAGTGCGGGATACGCAGTCTGCATCTGCGACCCGTCGACCTGGGGCCGCTCGCAGAGATGCCGCAGAGGCAGACCACGGGGCCTGAGTCTGCGATGGCACTCGATGAGCACTGCGCTCCAGGACAAAAGACGCAACAGTTGCCAATAGACGAGAATTACGACGCAAGCTCAAAGCCAATTCTCCGTGGTGCAGAAGGACTGTATGAAGTCATGTTACGATATGGAGCTCGGAGCGGTCGCTCGTGGTCAGTTGACGCCATCCCATTCGCCTGGAGATTACCGGGTGCGCCCCCCCTTTTCCAGCGCGGACTCGTCGAGGTGTCGGGTGGTCCCCAACAAGCAAGGAACACGGTAAAAGGAGCGACAGGGACTGGACCCCGACTTTCTGGGCAGTGGGCGGGCCCCCCCGCGAATCCGGTGCCAAGAAGGACGCAGGCGGTCGCAACTCAGCGCGGCAGCGAACAGCAAAGATACGCTTTGTCATAGAGTACCCGTTGGGCCCCGTTCCACTCTCGGTTCCTATCTTGGGACTGGCCCATGTTCGCCGGCCAGCTCGCGCGGTACGGCAATGCGGTGTCATCAGATGGGGCGGAGACCTTGTCAGACGGATTGGCGGCCATTCCTCACGGTCCGTGGCATGGCAGGACCCGACCTGAGGTAGGGAATTGGGGGAGGGAGGGACGGTGTGGTGCACCTAACCTAACCTACCCGGAGGACCCAGGAGAGGCGTCACCGTCAGTCCCGTCCGTCACAGATCAGCCGAAGCTGCAACAGCATTGGCAGCAGGACTCCCGCTCACTCCCGCTTCTTCGCTTTAAACTCGTCGTCACCCCATCCCGCCCATCCCCTTCTACCCCTCGCAGCCTGTCTTCCCCTTCTCAAATCCAACCACTACCCTTCCCAACAGCCGTTATTTAGTAATGTCTGCCGACCAGATCACCTTCTAGGCGCATCGCGTCTAGCATCTCCGTTCTGCCATCCCAAACTGATCTACAGGGTCGAGTCGCTCCCTGCCTTATCTATACCAACTACCAAGGTAGCCTAGGCAATCAGGCAGGCTCCGGCTTTCTTCAAACCAGACAACAACAACCTCCGCTATCCATTTCTTACTTCCTTCTTTTCGCGACGACATCATTTGCGCCTCGTCGCGTCTTTATCCGTCCTCGAGGGTCCGTCGCTCTTGCACTCCGAGACACCGCCTTTCCGATTACCGCCGTCGCCCCGTCCTAATCTGGCGCGACTACCAGCTCCCGTGACATCATCCGACACGTTACACTCCGGAACTCAACGGCTCCATCGCACCTACCCTGACCTCTCCGCGATACCGGCGATAAGCCCTCCACAGCCCCTAGATCGTCAGCCACAATAAGCAGCCTCTCTACAAGATATTACAACTACCGTCAACCCACGACGAACGCCTTCTCCCCCATCCCTCATTTCAACACAACTCCGAAGCCTGATCACCACCGCCCAAGATGAAGGTGCGCAACCTCTGCTGCACCGGCAGCCAGCGTCGCGTCGCTCAACCTTTCCGCGACCTCGACTAACTCAATTCGCAGTACCTACCACTCCAAGATTTCGACGCCGTCACAGGTGCTCTCAACTTCAACACCCCGGACTGCAATGTCACCGGCGGCTGCGATCTCTACACGACAAAGTCCACCGGGTCCGATAAGAAGCTCTACAAGAACATCGACAAGGACCTCAGCTCACAACATGCCGCCCTGCTCAAGCTGGGCGCGAGCCTATCGCCACCAGACCGCGAGGCCATGTTGGCGACGTCACCAAACATGCAGATGTTTTCGCACTCGAGCGCGTTCGGCCCCCTTTCCGAACTGTCGAGTCGCCGCACCTTCGCTTACCTGATTGCGACGCTCAACGCCAGCCATCAACACTACGATTTTTCGCACGTTCTCAGACCAGGCGACTTCAAGCGGGAGAGGAATCTGCGGAGAGTCATGGGAAACCTGGACTCCATCTTGCAAAACGTGAGGCCGCACGTCGAGGCTCGCCCGATCGAGCAGGCTGCGGCCTCCGAGGCTAAGCCGGCTTGGGGCCCCCAATGTTGGGCGAAGATCGACAAGGAGATGCGCCTCAACGAATGCACCGTTTTCAGCTACAACCCAGATGTTGACCCCTTCGAGGAAGACGAGTCCGCCATCTGGGCAGCGCACTACTTTTTCTTCAACCGCGCTCTGAAGAGAGTCGCATATCTCTACGTGCGCGTCGTTCCAGTCGTCTCATCACAATCACCACGCCTTCAGCCGGCGCTCCCAGGCTCCGTCAAGCGCCCAAGGAGTACGCAGTTCGACGCGCTGGGCGGGAACAAGCGCGCCAAGTACTGGCTCGGTGATCGCGACGCTGAAATCGTCGCACCGTACGATGATGACGAGGAGCAAAGCGACGGCTTCATGTGGAACCGAGGCGCAGACGGCGACTTGGTTCCCTTCTCGGACGACGACTACACAGACGAGCGCTTCTTCTACGACGAAGAGGACGACGACGACAGTGTGTCGGACCGGAAGAGCCCGGTCAGGCGCATGAGCGAGGACGTCGTGGCCCACATGGAGATCTAAAGAGGACCACTCCCCACTCGGCGCGAGTCCGCATGACTCTTATCGGGCCCCCGTTTCATCAATGTGAGAGCGTTTGGCTCTCGTTTCTCTGGGCTATCAGAGGCATTTATGACGCAAGCGGAGCCTATTGATTCAACACACCACCTCTTATCCGAACATTACCAGGATAGGTAGCTCTTTTTTGGTCACGACAGCAAACCCCCCCCCCCCCCCCCACTTGAAGATGGCGGGGACAGACCAAACCTTACGACACAGTGCCATTCAACGGCCTGGCGTGTCATGTTCATGTTCTTGTCCTTTTCCCCACGTTCCATTTCTAGTTTCTCTCGGCTTATCAACTATTATCGGCCTCGCTTCTGGGGCCTTTTCTCGACTCGGTTCTCTTTCTGTACGCTGGCGCCTGTAGTTTTTCTCTGCTCATGAACCCCGTACTCCTTTTATTATGCCTTTTCCTTGGTTCTGTCCTTGGCTGCGAAGAGTTGTGTACTGGCGGCGGTGATACCCTCAAATGCTTTTCTCGCCAGGTGGCGCTGGTCGGGAAACGGAACA
>WIGM01000693.1:0-23353 GCA_014235935.1 Colletotrichum musicola | reverse complement strand
TTTTATAAAGATTTAGACTTTTTAAAAATAGTCAAAAAAATGTCTTTAAAGTGTGATAAGGCCTGGGCAGCTCGCTTATTAACCACGTTATTTATAATACTATTTAACATTTCTTAGTTAACTATAATATAATTCATTAACTATTTATTATTACTAATCGATTTATTAAATAATTCTATATCTTTAGAATAGGTTTGTATATTATATCCTATCTTACTATATATACTATAGTATCTCTAAACCTCCTAGATTCTTTAACAGACCCTTTTCTTTATTATTTTAAAATACTAAACATTTTCCCTTTTATTTCTCTTTTAGTAAAACCTAAGATTCCCCTATACTAAGTACTCCTTTTAGTTATATATAGGACTTTTTAGCTATCTAGTACTTAGTAAGTACTATATTTATATCCTTAAGTATATAAAGTTAATTAGTTATTAGAGTAAGTAAGTATACTATTATTTATATACTTTTCAATAATTATTTAACTAATTTAATTATTAGAGTTAGAAACATTTTTTAATAAGTAAATATCTACTTTTTAATAAAATTATATTATAAAACGATTTATCGAGAGTTAGAAAGCATTTATAACTACTAAGATAGCAGTATTAAAGGGTTAGTCTCTAGGAGTATAGGCGTCTATAAATATATATTAAGTTTATTAATAATATACTCTAAATCTCATAGGATAATTCTAACTTCTAGAAATATAAATTTAATATTTTCTTTTATAAAAGCTTTCTAAGTCAGTGGACTAGATAGGTAGGTGGACTATAACCTTGTTATACCTTAAACGTCTTTTTTTAACTATTTTCAAAAAGTATAAAATTAAATAAGAAATTATAAACTTTTGTAAAGTTTTTTAATAACTGAGACTTTTATATCAGAAATTAAATCTATAATAATTTAGTATTTATAGTTTTTAAGATATTAACTCTAACTCTTATTGCGGACCTACTTTTTCGTTTGTTCTACTTTAAATAGTACTAACTAAACTTAAATTTTATAAATTTTTATATTTATATATAAAACTATATAATACACCTTATTATAAACTTTTAAAGTTTTTTATAAAGACTTAGTGTTTTTTAAAAATACTTAAAAAAAGGCCTTTAAGGTATAATAAGATTATAGCCTACTCACTTGTCTAGTCTACTCACTTATTAATTATATGAGTAGAAGCTAATAAAGAACTTAGACTTTATAATATAGTTTATAAAAACTTAAATAAAGAGGTTAATCTTATTACTCTATATATATATATATATATTAAAGGTAAATAAAGTATAATATTTAATAACTAGAGTAAATAAGATAAATATAGAAGTAGACTAACAGTAATAATAGCGTTCTACTTATAGTAATCGAATGGTTAACTTTAACTAATAAATAGCTCTTATAACCATTCATAATAAGTATTTAATAGATACTCTTAGTATGACCCTTACTATATTTATCGAAGTACTTAATCTAGTCTAGACCTATCTTATTATTAGTTTATTTAACGTAGTTAACAAGCGAGTCTATCACGACCTTATCGCACCTTAAAGGCCTTTTTTTAACTATTTTTACAAAGTTTAAATTTTTAGAAAAAGTTTTAAAACTTTATGATAAGGTTTATTATATAGTTTTATATATAAATATTAAAATCTATAAAATTTGAGTTTAGTTAATACTATTTAAAATAGAAGAAACGAAAAAGGTGGGTCCGCGATAAGGGTAAGAGTTTATATCTCAGAAAATATAGATACTAAATTATTATAGATTTAATTTCTAATATAAAAGTCTTATCGATAACACTTTACAAAGGTTTAGAGGTTTTTATTTAAATTTACACTTTTAAAAAATAGTTACAAAAAAGGCCTTTAAGGTGCGATAAGGTCGTGATCGACTCGCTTATCAACCACGTTATTAGTAGTTAGTTTGATAACCTAATTGCCTAAAAAGTCTAATTCTATAGTCTAACTAGTAAGGTAATAAGTACTTTAAACGATTAGAAAGAAAGGAATATACTACCCGCTCAAATTAATATATTTAATAACTATAGTCTATTTGTAGCTACTAGACTAGATAGACTTTACTTTACTATACTTATTGGTATATATTACTACTATTAACATAGTAATAATACTTATTATAAAGCTAGTCTTGTTGAAATTATAGATATCTCCCTTTCTAATTCTATATTTAGCCACTATATTATATAATAATATAAACTACTTCTTAATGACCTTAAGATCCTCTTAAAGAGTTCTTTAATAATTATATAAATAGTTAAATTTAGTTCTTAATAACAGTTATAAGTCTATAAACTATTTAGTTTAATACTTATTAATAAGTTTACTATTATATACTTATAGTAGGATATTGGTTATATTTTTTATACTGGTAAGCTATAAAGGAAATCCTTTAGAATTCTATTTAATAATATATTAGAAAAGTGCTTTTTTTTTATTAAATTAAGTTTATATTGTTTGAGTTAGGTACGTTTATGCTAGGGTTAGTTATTCATTCTCTATCGAACAGAACTTTTAGAAACACTATAAGTCTTCATAGTATGTAATATACTCAATTTCTAGTCTATAGTGCGTGCCGATCGAACTGCCTTAGTTATAAGAATAATTTTGTTTTTTATATATATAAACTAGTATAATAGTTATGGAATTATTATGTGTTTAAGGTTTAAGTAGTTAGATACTAACTATATTTAAGAGAAAATTCGTTACTAACTAAGAAGTTATATTAATTATAGAAGTTATTATTTTATTAATTTTAAAATAATATAGGTAATAAATGAGTTAGATAGATAAGCGAGCTAGGTATGTTTTATCGCTTAGTAAAAGTTATTTTTCAGACTACTTTTCAAAAATCTACATTCAAATAGAAAGTTATATAGTCTTAGATACTACTATAATAAGGGTTATAATATAAAAATAAATTTATATTAATTTAGGATCTATAGTTTCTAAGATATTAACTTTAAGTCTTATTATAGACCTACTATTCCTTTTTTAAGTTCTAAATATTATCTACTGATATTAAATTTTATTGATTTATATGTGAATATTTATAGCTATATCATAAGTTTTATTTCTAAATTTTATAACGCTTTATTTAAATTTGAAATTTCAAAAAAATAATTAAAAAAGTAGCTTTCACTAAGTAATAAGTCCTGTCTAGCTTGCTTGTCTGTCCAGTTCGCTTATTAACTATGTGATATTATAAAGAAATAATATTATTATTTTTATTTACTTTAATTTTTAAATAGTAAGTATTTTAAGTTCTTAAAAAAAGTATTTAGTTAATAAGTTAAAGATAAAATATACTAGAGTAATACTTACTTATATTATAAAAGAAAACTTCTTTTTTTTATTCTAGAATTCTTTTATATAAGTCCTTATAGTTAAAAATATTTTAAAAAAGTTGAAAAGGGACTAAACTTATTTTTTTAAATAATATAGTTAAGAAGCTAGTAGGCTATATAAGTAAGTAGACTATAACCTTATTGTACTTTAAAGACCTTTTTTTAACTATTTTTAAAAAGTCTAAAACTAAATAAGAAATTAAAGACTTTTATAAATCGTTATTGATAAGACTTTTATATTAGAAATTAAATTTATAGTAAAATAGTATTTATAGTTTTTAAAATATTAACTCTAATCTTTATCGCGGACCTACCTTTCTATTTTTTCTATTTAAAATAGTACTAAATAAACTGAATTTTATAGATTTTTATGTTTATATATAAAACTATATAATAAACCTTAATATGAAGTTTTTAAGTTTTTTATAAAGATTTACTCTTTTTAAAAATAGTTAAAAAAGGCCTTTAAGGTGCGATAAGGTTATAGCCCACTCGCTTATTTAGTCTACTCGCTTATTAACTATATTATAAAAAGCATAGTTTTAAAGCTTAATATAAAGTTATATACTCCAATACCTCTTAAGTCTTTCTTAATAATAATACCCTCTATATAGACTTTTTGAATATTAAATAACGTAATAAAATATCTTTTTAGTCTAAACTTATGAAAAATTAAATTTCTTGTTATTAAAATAACTTACTATAATTATTAAAACTATTACCTATTCATTAAAAGAAGTATATAGATTTATATACTAAACTACTTTATTAAAATCTTAAAATAAAATACTTCAAAAAATAACTTACTTAGTAAATACTAGAGAACTAAAAAATAATATTTTGCTTAAAGAAAAAGTCTTACTATAACTAAGGTAGAGGATATTTAGTTGTAAAAAGAGTTAATAACTTAGATTAAGAAGGAAATGCGTTAGAGTAATAGTCGTTAGCTAAGAACTAAGACGGACTAACAGTAGTATAGTATTTAAAGGAATACTAATTATAATATATAAATATCTTAATTTACTAAAGAAATATTTAAAGAAAAGGACCTCGATTAGTTTAAATTTATTTAGTTTCTTAAGTATTATATATCTATTAGAAATGTACTCTAGGTTTTAGTTAAGTAGCTAGCTTACTTATCTAGCTAAACGTATTATATAAAAGACGTAAAAGTTAGTACTAAATAGTACTAAATATGTTATTATAAAATAAAAGTATAAATAATATAGTTATAGTTATAGCACTTATTATATTTAATATAGTTAATAAGTGAGCTAGATAGATAAGTGAGTTAGATAGGGCTTATTGTTTAGTAAGAGCTACTTTTTTAATTTTTTTAAAAAAAATTTAAATTTAAGTAAAAAGTTATAAAATCTAGAAATAAAACTTATTATATAACTATAATTATAAATATAGAAATTAATAAAATTTAATATTAGTAGATTGTATTTAAAATTAATAAAAAGGAATAGTAGGTCTATAATAAGACTCAAAGTTATAGATTTATTTTCGTATATATAACACTTATTAATAGTAGTATCTAAAACTATACGACTTTCTATTTAAATATAGATTTTTAAAAAATAGTTTAAAAAGTAGCTTTTCCTAAGCGATAAGCCCTATCCAGCTCGCTTGTCTGTCCAGCTCACTTATTAACTATCCTACGGTTTATTTAAATATATTAAAGTACTAGACTTTAGCACTACTTGAGAATAATAAATAGTTTAGTTAATGTAGTTGATAAGCGAGCTGGACAGACAAGCGAGCTATTAGGAAACTAATACCTAGTACTTAAATATAATTAAGAACTAATAATAATAAGATTAAATTCAATTAAACTACTTAGAATCCTCTTTATTAGACATTTCTTCAGCAAATTAACAAGTTCGCATATTATGACTAGTATTACCGTAGACGCCACACCACCATTAGCCCGTCTTGGTCCTCGGTCGACGACCACTACTCTAGCGCGTTTCCTCGTCGATCTAACCTATTGCCTCTCTCTGTGATTGAATGTCATCTGCCTTAGCTATAGTAAGACTTCCTCCTTACCTAAGACGTATTTTCTTAGCCCTCTAGTACTAGCTAAGTAAGTTATTCTCCTCTCAAAGGATCTAGACCTTAGACCTTAACCTTAATAAGGCAATCTAGTGTATAAATCTTCGCGCCCCCTTTGATAAATACTCTATAGCTTTAATAATTAAAGTTAGTAAGTTGTTTTAATAGTAGGAGATTCTTTTTTTTTAATAAGTTTAAATTAGGAATATGCTTTTATTGGCTTATTTAGTATCTAGCAAGTCTAAGGTAGTAGTGTTATTAGAAGGGACTTTAGAGGGATTAGAGTATATAACTTAACATTAAGTTTTAAAAGTATATTTTTAGCACTTAAAGGAGTAAGCCTAGCCCCTTTAAAATCTTTCTAGATATTTTTAATTATTAAAACTCATATAAAAGCCTTATAAAACGTAGGGAAGAAGTCTTTTTTTGTAATATAAGTATTACTCTAGTATATCTTATCCTTAATTTATTGCCTATACGTTATTTTCAAAGGCCTAAAACACCTAATATTTAAGGACTAAAGTAGATAAGACAAATAAGCTAGTATATAGAGTATAACGATATAATTTTCCTTACAATATATCTTAAAGTCTATAGAGTAGTGACTTTTGTGCCTATTGACGATAAGGAGGCAGTGACTGCCTTGCGTACGCGGTTTTGTATACTGGTTAAAGTGCTAGAGCTAAGCTAGGCCTCTTTGGTTTATTATCTACTCGTCTTTAGACGTTACGATAACCTGGTCTTATAAGAGACTAGTTTCTATATACTAGGTAGAGAGGTAATATTAGCCTATAACAATAAGATATAGTAGAATACTATAGTCCGACGAGCTAATAGCTTAAATAAATATAACCTATTTATAATTACTAGGTTATATTATTTATATATTTCAATGTCTTTTAGTACTTATAAGAACTATTCTAAATACAATCTAGTCTATTACAAACCTAGTTTTGTTAAAGTTATAGATATCTAAATCTATAATACTATATTTTATAACTATATTCACTATAAGCCAAAACCACACGTTTACCTCGTCTAGATCTTCGTATTAGGCCCTCTTATAGTTATACTTTAAAAAGATGTGCGTCTAGAGTTGTGGTTATTGTTTGACGAAGTTCGAAGCCTAGTACTTTCCGACTGGAGGCGCGTTGCGGTCGGCGAGCAGTCGATTAGCTATATCTTTAATACCACTTATACGGGGAGGAAACAATCAGGAATCTAGGTCGAAAATGTACTCAACAAGCCTCTCTTCTTCAAGCGTCTTTAAATTCCGAGAGTTGGGTATAGTGTCGCATCGTGATAGGGTGCCCTTCAATTGCGTATCTAAGGTTATTCGAGGTACTAAGTAGATCTTCGCCACCGTACTAATACTGAGTTTGGGGTTACTTTTAACAGCCTAGATAGCTAAGATGATCTGAGCTTCTTTATTAGTTAATTATATTATATTTCGCTATATAATATATATTAAGAGTAAAAGGTTAGAAAATCGTGGTTAGGCTAATAGCTCGCTTGTCCTAATAGTTCGCTTATTAACTATATTATATACTTAATTATATAACTATTCTTAATATTAATCCCAATGTTAGTACTAACTAGTTACTTAAATATTAAATATTATTTATTTTAACTTTAGTAATTAAGTTTTATATAACTAAAGGTTTATATATTATTATAGTGAGTAAATATAAAGAAGGAATAAATAAAAGTGTTACTTATAGTACTACTTTTTTTTATAATAAATGCCTTTTAAAATATGTCTAACTTTACTATAAGTTATAGTACCCTTAATATAAGTTAATAAAAGGCTTAAATATAAAGATTTCTTTTAATCAATTTAGTACTTAAATATATAGTTTGAAACTACTATAACAAGTAAAATAAGTTTGATTAATTAAATGATAATAATATTAAAAAGAACTATAAAAATTATAGTACAACTAATTTAATCTCACTAATTTTGACTATAATATTTAAATAAAGTTTTATTAAATTAGTCTAAATATTTTTAAATGATAAAAGACCTTTACATTTAATTATTTTTAGATTTTTATATCGATATTTTTAGTAAGTTAATTAATTTTATATATCCTAGTTAATATATATATTAAATAAAGTATAACGTGGTTGATAAGCGAGTGCGGTAGACAAGCGAGTGCGCTACCCGACGGCGACTACACGACTACTTTAACATTACTTTTAATTACTCTACTAAAAACGATGTAATTAATAGGGAAAGAAGTACAGGTATAGTTAGTTATATGGGCTATCTAGAAAGACTCTAAACTTAGTATCTAGACTATAATAAAGATTTACTTAATTAGTTGCGATATATTAAAACGTAGATTAAAAGGCACTCTATTATAATATAATACTATACCTAAGTTATAGAATTTAATAGTACTTAAAGAGGAGAAACTAGTTAAATATATTATCGACCTAAACTCCTAATCGTTTCTTCCCTAGATTAGTAGTATAGAAAATATAGCTAATCGACTGTTTGCTAACTATACCGCACCCCCTGTTAGAAAGTACTGGACCTTAAACTTCGTTAAGCGATAACTATAGCTCTAAACGTACTTTTTTTATAATCACGACTATAAGAGGGCCTAATATAAAGATCTAGATGTGATAAACGTATAGCTTTAGCTGATAGTGAATACAGTTGCGATATATAGTATTATAGACTTAGATATCTATAACTTTAATAAGACTAGGTTTATAATAGGCTAGATTATATATGAAATAGTTATAATAAGTACTGGAAGGTATTTAAATATAAAAATAATATAGCTTAGTAATTGTGAATGGGTTATAGTTATTTAGGTTATTAGTTTGTTAGGCTATAGTGTTTTACTATATATGATTGTTGTTGGCTAATATTACTTTTCTATCTAGTATATAGAAACTGGTCTCCTACGCGACTAGGTTATTGTAACGTTTAAAAACGGATAGATAATAAATAAAAGAGGTCTAGATTAGCTCTAGTACTTTGACCGGTATATAAAACTGCGTACGCGAGGCAGTCACTACCTCCTTATCGTCGATAGCCACGAAAGTTACTACTTTATAGACTTTGAGATATATTATAAAGCAAATAATATTATTATACTCTATATGCCGGCTTATTTGTTTTATTTACTCTAGTCCTTAGACGTTAGGTGTTTTGGGCTTTTAAAGAAGGTGTATGGTCGATAAATTAAGGATAAAATATGCTGGAGTAATACCTATATTACAAAAGAAGACTTCTTCCCTACGTTTTGCGAGGCTTTTGCACCAGCCTTAACAGTAAAGACTATCTAGGGAGGTTTTAGAGGGGCTAGAATTGTTCCTTTAAGTACTAAAAGTATGCTTTTAAAACTTAACGTTAAATTATACACCCCAATACCCCCAGAGTCCCTCCTAATAATACCTCCCCACAGACTTCTCAGATACTAAATAACCCAATAGAAGTGTCTCATTAGTTAGAACTTATTAAGGATCGACTCTCCCGCTATTAGAATAGCTCTCTAACTTTGATTATTAAGGTAGTTAAGTATCTATTAAAGGGGGCTCGTAGGTTTATATATTAGATTACTCTGTTAAGGTCTAAGACTAAATTCCTTTAAGAGGAGAATAATATACTTAGTCGACGCTAGAGGGCTAAGAAAGTCTGTCTTAGGTAACGAGGAAGTCTTATTATAGCTAAGGGCGAAGACTTTTAATTGTAGAGGGAGGCTATAGTCTAGATTGAAGAGGAAACGCGCTGGAGTAGTCGTTGCTGACCGAGGACTGAGACGGACTAATGGCGGTGTTGTGTCTATGGGAATACTGGTCATAATATACGAATATATGAATTCGTTAAAGAAACGTTTGATGAAGAGGACTAAGTAATTTAACTAATTTAATGGTTCTGTTGTTTACTTCTAGTTAGATATCTGTCGTGGTCGCGGTTGGGTGGCGTACTCGCTTGTCTGGCGCACTCGCTTATTAACTACGTTACTAATATTTATATTTAAAAATTGTTTTAACTTTCTCTAACTAGTTATATAGTCTAAAGTCGTTTTAATACTTTTAACTACTACTATACTATAAAGTATAGTAGTAATAATGATATTACTTAGAAACCTAAATACTAAGTTATACTATAATAATTTAGTATTAATTAAATATGAATCAACTATAGAATTAGTAATGTAGTTATTCTAACTATTTTAAACATATTATACCTTACTCTATAAAGTATACTTTATAGAATATAAATAGTAAAAATACTATAACTAACTAATATTAACTATATTTATAAATTATAAAATATTTTATAAATACTTAACGTGGTTCATCAGTCAGCCGGACATATCAGTCAGCCGGACACTTTTTCCCGAACGCGCTCAAGTTCAAAGCACTTAAACATTCAACACGTCATTACTCCACAACTACAATACTAATTTACTCATAAGAAGACAAAATCAATCTTATACTCGAGGCGATTCGAACCACACGTACTAGAGGTGGTAAATTGAGTATTGGGCGTATAGCGACAACCTATAGAGTACCCAAAAGTACCTTATACGACAGAATGAACAACCGACCCGGACGCGAACGAACCCAGCCCCAACAACACAAACTCAATCTAATCGAAGAGAAGGCACTTCTCTAATATATTATTAAATAGGATTCTAGAGGATTTCCCTTACGGCTCGCTAGTATAGAAGATATGGCCAATCTCCTGTTGCGGGCGCGTAATGGAGAGCCGGTTGGTAAGTATTAAGCGAAGCGATTTATAGACTCATAACCATCACTAAGAACCAAATTCAATCGTCTATACGATTACTAAAGGGCTCTTTAAAAAGATCCCTGGGTTATTTTGAAGTAGTTTGCACTATTACACAACATAATAGCCAAATACGGGATCTAAGAGGGCGATATCTACAATTTTGACGAGACTGGCTTTATAATAGGTGTTATTACTACATCAATAGTGGTAACACGCGCCGATAAACGCGGGAAAGTAAAGTCTGTTTAACCTAGTAACCGTAAATGGACTACGGTAATTGAATATATTAATTTGGGTGGGTAGTGCATCTCTCTGTTTGTAATCGTTTAAGGCGCCTATTACCTTACTAGTTGGACCACGAAATCAGGGTTTCTAGGCGACTAGGTTATTAAACCTATTACTAATAGATAGACTAATAATAATACAGATCTGGACTAGATCAAATACTTTAATAAATATACTAAGGGTTATACTAAGGGCGTCTATTAGATACTTATAATCGATAGTTATAAAAGTCATTTAGCGGCCAAATTCAACAATTATTACAAACAGAACACTATTATAACTATTAATATACCTCTATATTCATCTTATCTACTCTAGCTATTAGATATTATCCTTTATTTACCTCTAAAACGCACATACGGCAATAAAATTAACCTTTTTATCTAAACCTCTATAAACTACATCACCAAGTCCAAGTTCTTTCTCAGCTTCCACTACACGTACAATAAGGTCTTTATAAAAAAAAATATCAAATGTATATTCCTAGGAACTAGAATTAACCCATAAGACCCGGACTATATTATCTAAAAACTTAATATATATTTACAGACGCCTACACCTCCTATAGCCAACCCTTCAACACTACTACCTTAGTAGTCACAAACGCCGTCTAACTCGTAACAAACCGTCTTACAGTCCAATTTTATTAAAAATCGGATCTCTAATTATTAGAAAAGTTCTCCAACTCTAACAATTCAAATAATAGAGTAATTATCGAAAAGTACGCAGGTAATAGTGCACTTACTTACTCTTTTAACCGATCGGGTTCGTATACTTAAAGATACAAATATAGCACTTACTAAGCACTAGAGGGCCAAAAGGTCGCGGGTCTAACTTAAAGGAGTACTTAGTATAGAATAATCTTAGGGTTTACTAAAAAAAAAACAAAAAAAGAAACGTCTAGTACCTCGAGATAATAAAGAGGGGGGTCTATTAAAGAGAGCCCAGCCGGCTTAGAGACGCTATAGTATATACGGCGAGACTAGGCATAATATAGGAACCTATAATAAGGACGTAGAATTGTCGAATAAGTCGAATAGTAATAATAAATAATTAATTAAATATATTATAGTTAAGAAATATTATATATTATTATAGACGTAGGAAAAAGTGTCCGGCTGACTGATATGTCCGGCTAACTGATGAACCACATTAGAGTTTTTTAAAATATTCTTAATATTATACTATACTAAACTTTTATTATAACTAGTTCAGTTGATATAACATAAAACTTATAACGTAGTTTATTAGTTAGCGATAAATACTAGTTAGTGACGAATTTTCTCCTAAATACGGTTAATATCTAACTACTTAAACCTTTGACGCGTAACAATTACACAGCCATCATACCAATTTATACATAAGAAGACAAAATCATTCTTGCGATTGAGGCGATTCGATCGACACGCGCTAAAGGCTAGAAATTAAGTATATTACGTACTTTAAAGGCCTACAGTTTCCCCCCCCCCCCCCCCCCCCCCAAAAGTTCCGTTCGATACAGAATGAACGACCGACCCTAACGCAAACGTACCCAACCCGAACGACGTAAACTCAATTCAATCGAAGAGAAAGCACTTCTCTAATACGTTATTAAACAGGATTCTAGAGGATTTCCTTTGTGGCTCGCTAGTATAAAAGATATGGCCAATCTCCTACTACGGGGGCGTAATAGCGAGCCTATTAGTAAGCGTTAGGCTAAGTAGTTTGTAGACTTATAACTATTATTAATAACTAAATTTAATTATCTATATAATTATTAAATGACTCTTTAAAAGAGTCCTAAGGTTATTAAGAAGTATTTTATATTATTATATAATATAATAGTGAGATATAAGATTAAAGAGGGGGATATCTATAATTTTAATAAGACTAGCTTTATAATGGGTGTTATTACTATATTAATAGTAGTAATACGCGCTCATAGATATGGTAAAGTAAAGTCTATTTAGCTTGGTAACTGTAAATAGGCTATGGTTATTAAATGTATTAATTTGGACGGGTAGTATCTCCATCTGTTCGTAATCGTTTAAAGTACTTGGTACCTTACTAATTAGACTATAGAATTAGGGTTTCTAAGTAACTAGGTTATTAAACCTATTATTAATAGATAGACTAATAGTAAAATAGGTCTAAACTAGATTAAATACTTCGATAAATATACTAAAAGCTATACTAAGGGTATTTATTAGATACTTATTATTGACAGTTATAAGCGCTATTTATTAGCCAAATTCGACAATTACTATATACAGAACACCATTATTACTATTAGTATACTTCTATATTCATCTCATCTACTCTAATTATTAGATATTATACTTTATTCGCCTCTAAAATATGTATATATATAGTAATAAAATCAGCCTCTTTATCTTAGCCTCCATAAACTATTTTATAAAGTCCAAGTTCTTTATCGGCTTCTACCGCGCACACTAAAAGGTTCTGATAAAAAAACATTAAATCTATATTTCTAGGAACTAGAATTACCCTATAGGACCTAAAGTATATTATTAACAAACTTAATATATATTTATAGAGACCTATACCCCCATAGACTAACCCTTTAATACTACTTACTACTTTAATAGTCATAAATACCGTCTAACTCCTAATAAACCGTTTTGTAATCTAATTTTATTAAAAGGCAGATCTCTACTTATCAAAAAAGTTCCCCGGCTCTAATAATTAAAACAATCGAGTAATTGTTAAAGAGTATACCAATAATAGTACAATTACTTACTCTTTTGACTAATCGACTTCATATACTTAAGGACATAAAGATAGTACTTACTAAGTACTAGAGGGCCAAAAAGTCCTATATATAACTTAAAGGGGCACTTAGTATAGAGGAATCTTAGGTTTTACTAGAGAAAAAACAAAAAGGGAAACGTCTAGTACCTCGAGATAATAAAGAAGGGGGTCTATCATAGAGGACCTAACCGGCTCGGAGACGCTATAGTATGTGTGGTTAGACTGGACATAATACGCGAACCTGTTCTAAGGATATAGAATTGTCTAATAAATCGAATAGTGATAATGAATAGTTAATTAATTATATTAACTATAGTTAAGAAATGTTAAATAATGTTACAGATATAGGAAAAGGTTCGTTACTAACTAATATTCGTCGCTAACTAATAAACCACGTTAGTACTAAGTAAAAATTACTAAAACTTTTTAAATTTTATACTTTAAATTATTAATATACTATAACGTAGTTCATCAGTTAGCCGGATATATCAATTAGCCGGACACTTTTTCCTAAACGCACTTAAGTTCAAAGTACTTAAATATTTAATATATTATCACTCTATAACTACAATACCAATTTATTTACAAGAAGATAAAATCAATCTTATACTCGAGGCGATTCGAAATACACGTACTAGAGGTAGTAAATTGAGTATTAGGCGTATAGTGATAACCTATAGAGTACCTAAGAGTACCTTGTACGGTAGAATAAATAACCGACCCGGACGTAAACGAACCTAGCCCTAATAATATAAACTCGATCTAATCGAAGAAAAAGTACTTCTCTAATATATTATTAAACAGGATTCTAGAGGATTTCCCTTGTGGCTTGCTAGTGTGGAAGATATGGCCAATCTCCTACTGCGGGCGCGTAATGGAGAGCTGGTTGGTAAGTGTTGGGCGAAGCGATTTGTAGACTCGTAACTATTACTAAGAACTAAATTTAATCGTCTATACGATTACTAAAGGGCTTTTTAAAAAGATCCCTGGGTTATTTTGAAGTAGTTTGTATTGTTATGTAATATAATAGTTAAATACGGGATCTAAAAGGGGGATATTTATAATTTCGACGAAACTAGTTTTATAATAGATATTATTATTACGTTAATAATAGTAATACGTACTAATAAATGTAGGAAAGTAAAGTCTATTTAACTTAGTAATCGTGAATAGGCTATAGTAATTAAATATATTAATTCGGGTAGGTAGTGCATCTCTCTATTTGTAATTGTTTAAGGTGCCTATTACTTTGCTAGTTGGACTATGGAATCAGGGTTTCTAGGCGACTAGGTTATTAAACCTACTACTAATAGATAGACTGATAATAATATAGATCTGGACTAGAATAAATACTTTAATAAATATACTAAGGGTTATATTAAGGGCGTCTATTGGATACTTATTATCGATAGTTATAAGAGTTATTTATTAGCCGAATTTAACGATTATTATAAATAGAACGCTATTATAACTATTAGTATACCTCTATATTTATCTTATCTACTCTAGCTATTAAATATTATCCTTTATTTGCTTCTAAAACGCGTATATGGCGATGAAATTAACCTTTTTATCCGAGCCTCTATAAACCACATTACCAAGTCTAAGTTCTTTTTCGGCTTCTATTGTGTGTATAATAAGGTTTTTATAAAGGAAAATATTAAATTTATATTCCTAGGAGCTGGAATTAACCTATAGGACCTGGACTATATTATCTAAAAGCTTGATGTGTATTTATAGATGCCTATACTTTCTATGGCTAACCCTTTAATACTATTACTTTAGTAGTTGTAAATGCTGTCTAATTTGTAATAAATCGTTTTATAATCTAACTTTATTAAAAGTTAGATTTTTAATTATTAAAGAAGCTTTTTGACTCTAATAATTTAAGTAGTAGAATAATTATCGAAAAGTATATAGGTAATAGTACACTTATTTATTCTTTTAATTGATTGGGTTTGTATACTTAAGGATATAAATATAGTACTTATTAAGTACTAGAGGGCTAAAAGGTCGTGGGTTTAACTTAGAGGAGTACTTAGTATAGAGGAATTTTAGGGTTTACTAGAAGAGAAATAAAAAGGGAAATGTTTAGTGCTTCGAGATAATGAAGAGGGGGGTCTATTAAAGAGAGCCTAGTTGGTTTGGAGATGCTGTGGTGTGTGTAGTGAGACTGGGCATAATGTACGAATCTGTAATAAGGATATAGAATTATTAAATAAGTCGAAAAGTGATAATAAATAATTAATTAAATATGTTATAGTTGAGAAATATTATATGTTGTTATGGACGTGGGAAAAAGTGTCCGGCTGACTGATATGTCCGGCTGACTGATGAACCACGTTACTAATAATAAAAGGTTAATATACTATTTAAATAATTAATTATTAATATAGTTAATAAGCGAGTGAATTAGATAAGTAACTTAATCACCTAAATATTACTATAATACATTTCTAACTAATATATAATACCTAGAAAATCAATTAAATTCAAACTAGTTAAAGTCCTCTTCTTTAAATATTTCTTTAACAAATTAATATATTTACACATTATAACTAGTATTCCCAAAAACACTATATCACTATTAGCCTATCTTAGTCCTCGGTTAATAACTACTACTTTGGCCCATTTCCTCCTTAATCTAAACTATAGCCTCCCTCTATAATTAAAGGTTCTCTAGCTCGACTATAGTAAAACTCCCTCCTTATTTAAAATAGATTTTCTTTACCCTCTAGTATTGGCTAAGTAGATTATCTTTCTCTTAAAGGATCTAGACCTTAAACTTTAATAAGTAACTTAGTATATAAACCAATAAGTCCCCTCTAATAGATACTCTATAACTTTAATAGCTTAAGCTAATAAGCTATTTTAATACTTAGAGATTTAGTTCTTAATAAATTTAAACAAAAGAAATATTTCTATTAATGTGGTTCATTAGTTAGTGACAAATATCACTTAGCGACGAATTTTCTCCTAGATACGGTCGGTATCTAATTACTTAAACCTTTGACGCGTAACAATTCCATAACTATTATACTAGTTTATATACAAGAAGATAAAATTATTCTTATGATTAAGGCGATTCGATCGGTACGCGCTGTAGACTAGAAATTAAGTGTGTTATGTGCTGTAAAGACCTATGGTGTTCCCGAAAGTTCCGTTCGATATAGAATGAACGACCGACCCCGACGCGAACGTACGCAACCCAAACGACGTAAACTCGATTCGATTGAAGAGAGAGTACTTCTCTAATACGTTATTGCATAGGATTCTAGAGGATTTCCTTTGTGGCTCGCTGGTGTGGAAGATATGGCTAATCTCCTACTGTGGACGCGTAATGGTGAGTCTGTTAAATAAGTGTTGGGCTAATTGGTTTATAGATTTGTAACTATTATTAAGAATTAAATTTAACTGTCGATACGATTATTAAAGGGCTTTTTAAGAGGATCTTGAGGTTATTAAGAAGTGGTTTGTGTTATTATATAATATAATAGCTAAATACAGGATTAGAGAGGGGGATATTTATAGTTTTAATAAGGCTAGTTTTATAATAGGTATTATTACTATGTTAATAGTGGTAATATGTGCTAATAGACGCGGTAAAGTAAAGTCTATTTAGCCTAGTAACTGCGAATGGGCTACGGTTATTGAATATATTAATTCGGGCGGGTAGTGTATCCCTCGGTTTATGATCGTTTAAAGTACTTATGACCTGGCTAATTAGACTACGGAATCAGGCTTTCTAGGCAACTGGGTTATTAAACTTACTACTAATAGATAGACTAATAATAAGACAGGTCTAGACTGGATCAGTTACTTGGATAAATATACTAAGAGCTATACTAAGGGTATTTATTAGATACTTATTATTAATGGTTATGGGAGCTATTTATTAGCTAAATTTAATGATTACTGGAAGTATAATGCCATTATTACTGTTAGTATGCCTCTATATTTATTTCATCTACTCTAGCTATTAGATATTGTACTTTATTCGCCTCTAAAATGCGTACATAGCGATGAAATTGACCTCTTTATCTAAGCCTCTATAAACTATATTACGAAGTCCGAGTTCTTTATTAGCTTATACTATATATACTAGAAGGTTTTTATAAAAGAAAATATTAAATCTGTATTCCTAGGAGCTGGAATTACCCTATAGGACCTAGAGTATATTATTAGTAAGCTTAATATGTATTTGTAGATGCTTATACATCTATACACTAACCCTTTAATACTTCTACTTTAGTAGTTATAAACGCCCTCTAACTCCTAATAAGCCGTTTTGTAATTTAATTTTATTAAAAGACGTATCTTTATTTAGTAGGGAAGTTCCCTAACTTTAATAATTAAAGTAGTTAAGTAATCATTAAAGGGTATGTAAGTAATAGTATACTTACTTATTTTTAGGACCGATTGGCTTTGTATACTTGAGGATATAAATATGGTATTTGTTAAGTACTAGAGGGCTAAAAAGTCCTATATATAACTTAGAGGGGTATTTAGTATAGAGGAATTTTAGGTTTTATTAGAGGAGAAATAAAAAGGGAAACGTTTAGTACTTTGAGATGATGAAGAAGGGGGTCTATTGAAGAGGGCCTAGTTGGTTTGGACATGCTATAGTGTGTGTGGTGAGACTAGATATAATGTGCGAACTTGTTCTAAGGATGTGGAATTGTTTAATAAATCGAATAGTAATAACGTACATGCATAGCGAGTCGCGCATCATAGCGAGTCGCGTACTTTTACTTTTTTCTACACTCATCACCTTTACATCAACTTTCCTCCACATACAACTCTAAGTTCCTCTTTAAATAAAGGTTATATTATCTTTATACTTTAAGCTATTAAAAAAGACCCAAAACTATCTGTACGAAAAGTAGCCTCTATCTATAGTGTCCCCAAAGCTACACTTCACGACCGATATACTAGACAATTACCACGATATAAAATGCGTGCGAATTTAATAAAGATAACTTAGGTAGAAGAAACTGTGATTCTTAAACGAGTTATTAACCTGATTGATCGATCATTTCTACTGCGGCTTGACGATGTACGAGATATAGCCGATTGTCTCTTTGACGAACGCGATACGACGTGTATTGGACCGCGATAGGTAGAGAACTTTATACAATACTAACTATAACTAAAGACGTATTTTTAACATAGACTCAACTATTAGAGGGTATTAACTAAGGATCCTATAATTGTGTAAGTTTGGTTTGCCCTTATACAAAATATAATCGCAAAATACAGAATATATAATAGCAATATCTATAATTTTAATAAAACGGGTTTCTTAATAGGGATACTATTATATATAAAGGTTATTATAACTTCTGACCACTATAGAAGGCCTTATATAAAATAGCCTAGTAATTACGAATGGGTTTTTATTATTTAGGGTGTATATATAGATGGCTGGGCGCTGCCTCTGTACGTTATTGTTAAGGGCAAATATCACCTACTTTTGTAGTATAGTAATAGCTAATTCCTACCTAAATAGTACGTCTATTTTAGTGAAAATAGATAGACTATAAGTAAGATTAGCCTGGGTTAGCTAAAGTATTTTAATAAATATATAAAATCTTATATAAAGGGTATTAAGCGGCTCCTAATCCTTTTATAGCTATAATAGCTACAAATCTACTAAGTTTGACGATTACTGTAAGGAATATGGTATTATTACTCTTTAAATATTTCTGTATTTATTGTACGAGCTTTAGTCTCTTAATATTAGCTATTTTAGTCCACTAAAGGCTTTATATAGCAAGGAAATCGAGAAGATAATATAGATATAGATTATATATACTATTAAAGATGAATTCTTTCCCACCTTTAAGGCAGCCTTTTTTACTTTAATGAGTAAAGAAAATGTATAAACTGGTTTTAGATAGGCTAGCCTTATACTATTCGATCTAGAAGTAATTCTTTCCCACCTGGATTTCAAGCTAAAGACACCAACACCATCCAACTTATACCTAAGTAGCTAGGGCTCCTAGGACCTAAAGACACTAACTATAGCACATGACGCCGTACAAAGCTCTGCTTTACTTAAGAAAAGAATTACTAATTATTAAATTAGTTTATTAACTTATTTGTACAAGGTTGTTAACTTATATGCTAATGGTATTAGTAAGTTAGCATACAAACTAGCTCTTATTGAAGTTGAGTGCTGCGGGCTTCATATGGCTAGTAAGATACTAAGTAAGCGTTAAAGGGCTAAAAAAACCCACCTACGTTTTAGAGGGTTACTTAATGTAGCTAAAGTTGAGGTAATATGGGTAGAAAAGGGGGTTATTAATACTAGAGGTAAAATATGTGTTAGGAGGGTGCTTGTACGGAGGGGGGTAAATTGCGCGGGTGGCGATGTGGTAACTCTAGAAAGACTGGATATAACGTACAAATATATTAGGTAGTTTAGGAGATCTCTAAAGAAGAGGCTGAGGAGTAGTTTTAATTAATTTTGTACGATGTGGCTTAGTTGACTTATATAAATGGCTAGAGGGTAGAGAAAGGTGTGCGACTCGCTATGATGCGCGACTCGCTATGTATGTACGATAATGAATAATTAATTAATTGTATTATGGTTGAGAAATGTTGAATAATGTTGTGGACGTGGGAAAAAGTTCGTTGCTGACTGATGAGCTACGTTAGGTTATTTAGTATTTAAAAAGTTTATAGAAGAAGTATTACTAAAAGGGACCCTAGGGGTATTAGAGTATTTAACTTAATATTGAGTTTTAAAAGTATACTTTTAGTACTTAAAGGAATAAATCTAGTTCTTTCAAAATCTTTTTAAATATTTTTAACTATTAGAACTTAAACAAAAATAAAAGTCTTATAAGATAAGGAAAGAAGTCTTGCTTTATAATATAAGTATTATTCTAGCGCATTTTATCCTTAATTTATTAAATATATACCTTTTTCAAAAACCTAAAATATTTCATATCTAAGAACTAGAATAAATAAGAGGAACGGACTAGTAATTAAAGAGTAACGATATTATTTTCTTTACAATAAATATATTTTAAAGTTAGTATAGTAAATTTTATAACTATTAATAATAAGGAGGTAATATTTACTACTTATATATAAGTTTATATACTAATTAAACTATTTAATTTAATCTAAGTCTCTTTTATTTATTATCTATTTATTTTTAAATATTATAATAATCTAATTATATAAGCAACCTATTTATATATACTAAGTAAAGAGATAATATTATCCTATAATGATAACATATCGTAGAATGCCATAGTCTAATGAACTATTAGTTTAAATAACTTTAACCTGTTTATAACTACTAGATTATATTATTTTTATATTTAAACGCCTTTTAGTACTTATTATAACTATTCTAAATACAATCTAGTTTATTAAAAACCTAGTCTTCTTAAAGTTATAAATATCTAAATTGATAATACTATATTTTATAATTATATTCGCTATAAGCTAAAATCACGCGTTTATCGCGTCTCAATATTCGTATTAGGTCCTCTTATAGTTGTACTTATAAAAAAGCGTGTTTAGAACTATAGTTATTATTTAATAAAGTTCGAAGTCTAGTACGTCCTAACAGGAGCGTAGTGTAGTTAGTAAGTAGTTGATTAACTATATATTTTATATTACTAATCTGGAAAAAAACGACTGGAAATCTAAATCGAGAATACATTTAACAAGCTTCTCTTCTTTAAGTACTATTCAATTCTAAAGGTTAGATAGTTATACTATTATATCATAATAATTCTCTATTTAACTACTTGTATAAGGTTTAAAAGGGTACTAAATAGATATAGGTAACGACTTATATATTAAGATCTAAAGTCTTTTTAATAACTTGAATAACTAAATTTAATTAGACTTCTTTACTTTATTATAATAATGTTAGTTATCAGTAATATAATATAATCAATAAGTTTAAAGCTAGTTCGATATAATCGACTAATTAACTTACTTATTGAATCAACTTACTTATTAACTATATCAATAGTTTTATAGAACTTATTAAAATAAAAAACTAGTATTTATACTTTTTAAAAACTTAAGTATTCAAATACTTTTAAACTTTAGTATTATAATATAAAATAGACCGTTTTATAGTATTACTAGTTTAAAGAAATTATTATAGTATAAATTTTCTATAACATAGTTTATTAGTTAACCGCTTATATTAGTCAGTCGCTCGTTTTTTCTAACGCACTTAATCCTAAAGTACTTAAACCTTCAACACATCATCACTTTATAACCACGATACTAATCCATATATAAGACGATAAAATGATTCTTATGGTTAAGGCGATTTAAGCCATACGCGCAAAAGGCGGCAAATTAAATATTATACGTATAGTAGGTATATATAGAGTGTCGAAGAGTACCTTACGCGATAAATGAACTACCGACCCTAACGCAAACATACCCAACCTAAAGAACATAAACTCGATCCAATCAAAGAGAAAGTACTTCTCTAATACCTTACTAAACAGGATTCTAGAGGATTTCCCTTGCAGCTTACTAGTGTGGAAGATATAGCTAATCCCCTATTATAGGCGCGCAATAGTAAGTCTATTAGTAAGCATCAGATTAAGTAGTTTGTAGACTTATAACCATTATTAATAATTAAAATTAATTATCTATATGATTGTTGAACCACTTTTTAAAAAGACTAGTTTTATAATAAGTATTATTATTATGATAGTAGTTGTAATACGCGCTAATAGATATAATAAAGTAAGGTCCATTGAGTTTAATACTTATAAATAGACTATAGTGATTAAATATAGTTAATTAATTCGAGTAGGTAATATGTCCTTTTATTTATAACTATTTAAAATACTCATTACTTTATTAGTAAAACTATAGAATTAGAGTTTTTAAATAACTAAGTTCTTAAACTTATTATTAGTAAATAAACTAATAATAAGATAGGTCTAGATTAAACTAACTACTTTAATAAATATACTGAGAGTTATACTAAGAATATTTATTAAATTCTTATTATTAATATTTATAAACCTGTTTATTTACTAAATTTAATAAAAACTATAAGTAAAACACTATTACCACTATTAATATACCTCTATATTTATCTTATCTACTATAACTATTAAATACAACCTTTTATTTACCTCTAAAATACATATATAGTAATAGAATTAACCTTTTTATCTAAGTCTCTATAAACTGTATTATAAAGTCTAAGTTCTTTATTAGCTTTGACTATATATAACGTAGTTAATAAGCGAGCGTACCACCTAACCGTAAAAACCTTACAAATACAACAAAGCAATGCCTAGAACATCAAATCAATTAAAACTACTTGGAATCCTCTTTATTAGACATTTCTTCAGTAAATTATCATGTTCGCGCATTATGACTAGTGTTCCCGTAGACGCTACGTCGCCGTTAGCCCGTCTCAGTCCTTAGTCGGCGACCACTACTTCGGCGCGTTTCCTCCTCAATCTAGGCTATAGCCTCCCTCTATAATTAAAGGTCCTCTATCTCGGCTATAGTAAGACTCCCCCTCCTTATCTAAGACGAGTTTTCATTGCCCTCCGGCATCGGCTAAGTATATTGTTCTCCTTTTAAAGGATCTAGACCTTAGATCTCAATAAAGTAATCTAGTATATAAAGCCACAAGCCCCCTTTAATAAACACTCTATAGCTCTAATAATTAAAGTTAGTAAGCTATTCTAATACTAAGAGATTTAGTTCTTAATAAGTTTGGACGAAGAAGGTACTTCTATTAGGTTATTTAGTATTTAAGAAGTCTATATAGGAGGTATTATTAAGAGGAACCCTAGAGGTATTAGAGTATATAACTTAATATTAAGCTTTAAGAGTATACTTTTAGTACTCGAAAAAATAAGTCTAGTCCCTGTAAAACCTCCTTAGATGGTTTTTATTATTAAGGATTAACATATATGATAAGCGAGTGAGCCGGACAAGCGAGTGGGCCACTCCTCATTACTAATAAATCAATAATTTAAAAAACCTTTAACCTTTAATAGAAAATACTATAACTTTCTATATACTAATCGACAGGAATTATATATATAGAACAAATATTTTCCGAAATTCTCTATAAGCTATAACTCGTGTACGTAAGATAGGCCTTATCGATAAGGTAA
>WIGM01000692.1:0-23388 GCA_014235935.1 Colletotrichum musicola | reverse complement strand
ATGGTGTGCATGAATCCCGAGCCTGGTCTTCTCTTGTTTCCGAAGCCTGATTTCCCCGCCTTGTTTGAAGAGCCGCAGTCATCAACTCGCACCTTGTGTTCTACTGCCTTCAACTTCAAGTTGATCACAGCATCGACCTAATACTCTCAAACTACAAGACCACTACCGCGAAAAGTAGCGCAATCTCGAAACTCAACGCCGCTCTCGTCTCGATCCCGCAGGAGTTGACGGTCGCCGCCGCAAGCTTCAACCTGGACTTCTCCCTGATGAAAGTCGAGGCCCCCAAGGAATTCCTCGGCGTCGGCGACTCCCTCTCGACCCACAGACGAGGAGAAGCCGAGGATGGGCAGTTCCACGTTACTGCCCGCAAGCTGGGCGCGCTGTTCGAGTCCCTGGTGCCGCCAGTTCCTCATTTGTACCAGGCATACGGGAAACGAGCGTCCGAAATCTCGAGCCGCTCCAAGAGCAATAAATCGAGCGGCGGCTTCAATCCTGGAATTTTCACTCCCCAGGCTGGCCCGGACGGCACCAGTATCTGGGCGGCGGCTACTTCCGGCCGTGGCGCGATCGCCGTCCACCTTTTGGCCTGTATGCTGGCAAGGATGTGGAAGAGCCACGAGGCTATCTCGATATGGGTCGAGCTCGTGGACCGCCGAAAGCAGGAGATCATCCAAACCTACGAGAGCACGAACTTTGCCGAGATAGCGTCCCTCATGGCTTCGAAGCAAGATTTCTCTCGGCAGCAGCTTGCCTCATGGGACGCGAGCGCACGTTCTTGGCTTCAGACGGCGGATACTGATCGCAAGCTGCAGCAGACCCAGTTCACGCTCATCATCGACAACGTCGATCTTCCCGTCAATGCCAAGAAAGATCCTTACGAAAGTGTTGTCGAAGCCTGGGTCTCCGGGATGGTGGCAATGAACCGCTTGGTGCAAGGGATACCTCAAAGAGTTCAAGACGGCTCCATACTTCTAGCGATCTCATCGTGGCATCTCTATCCAGACATGGAGGTTCTACTTGAGGAAGTCAAGCACATAAAACAGCACGATGAGCTCATGACCGAATCGCTAGTCACCATATCGTCCGAGCTCGCATCCCACAACAAGGAAGGGGTCTTTTGGTCACTACCTCTGGCTCGTTTGCGGTATTACTCGGCACCAGAAGTGTTGGAGCGCTGCATCGCGTCGACGACCTCTCGAATCACCATCGAAGAATTCTGGATCATCGCTCTCGGGGCAGTTGTCTCCGGTTGGAAGCCATTTTGTCCCAGTGTTGAAAAAGGATTTGGCCTCATTAGCAAGTTATCCCAATACGTCAACCATCCTCAAGTAACCACCCGTTGGTTGAAACATCTGGCGGATGCGGTGCAGAGCCTGACAAGCGGAACTGAAATGGAATGTCTGCAGGCCAGGAAGCTACTCCGGCTGGGGACCGACAGATGTCGCGACTTTCTGAACGATGATCGGCATCCACCGCTTTACCTCTTCGGGTTATGCAATTACAAAACACTTCTCAGCCTCATACCTGGAGTAGAAGAGAAGGTATCAATTCTCAGAGACATTGGCTCTACCTTGGGCGCAGACCCCGAGACATTGATCATCCGATATTCTTTACAAGACGAACAAGAAAGCCAGCCGTGGGATTCGATGAGGCAGGATGTAGTCGCCACAGTTTTGCCACAAGTCGTGTCGCAACCAACTTACTCCAGTGACGATGGAGAGCCAAAGCATAAGAGGCAGCGCCAAGAGAAAATTGCAACCCACATTCGATGGATTTTTACGGTCAATAACATCGGAATTCCCAAGGAAGAGAGTTGGCATCAGTGCAACGCGAACTGCGCGTGTGTTGGGAATAGAGACCGATTGGGGATGTGTTCATGCTCATTTTTGGGTTATGGATGTACTTCAGCCTGTCATCCAGCTGGCTCATTCGGTCCTTCCTGCCGACTTGACTTCCCCCCTAAAAATGCGGGTAGCTGCGATGGGTACTCATGCAGCTGCGTTGTTCCAGAAGGGCCAGAATGCCCTTGTGCTATAGGTGGCGGAGTATGCACTACGCTCTGCCATACGCACAAAGAAGGGTTCCTTGAGTGCAACTGTTCGAGCAAGGTATTGGAGCTCTTGAAGAAAAGGGTCAAGATTGGCCATACCTGTTTTCCTGATGAACGCTGCTACTGGTGCCATCTTTTGGCTCTTTTTGAGCCGATCCATGATCGTGGAGAGAGATGCGTCCTTCGCAGATCGGGAGAAGTCGTTCGGTTTAAGGACAGGCATTTTTCGCTCAAATTGCTGCAAAGTCACGAGGCTCGTTATGAGTTTCTCCTCGGAGATGCCGAGAAAATGGCAATCTTTGCTGCAGAAGGTGCCGATATCAAACGGCCGCTGAGGCCGGCGCACTCTCCAGATGCCACCGTCGATGAGATCGAGAAATTCATCTCGTCTCCTCACATTGACCCCAATAGGTTGCGAGACTATCTCAGCAAAATTAATAGTCAACAGAACTGCTCTTTAGAGGCGCTGGGTTTTGCAACCGAACTCTACGATTCACACCACGGGGCCACTGTCAGTGTCGAGGCGGCGCTTAAGCCGCTATACGAGGCTTCTTGGGCGAAAGAATTCTCGAGAGTCAATAGTGATCTCTTTTCTGGGGGCAGTCTAACAAATAAAAGCCCCAGTCTGTGGCCTGAGCCAGGATCAGGTGAGCAAGACAAGAACAAATACAGACAAACTCATGAAAGCTTACTTTTTTTCAGGCCAGGGGTTTGCCACCCACAGCAAGAATATGTCCTTCAAGTTCGGCAAGGGCGATCGGCTCGCGGTCTCATTCGCCTGTCTCGCCATGATGGAAACGGGAAGCTTTGATATTGACCCCAAGCTTTTATGCGGTGTGATCGCTTTGTCACATGGGAACTCGATTTACGTCAGATCTGATATCAATCGTGATCCCTATGAGCAGACTGCCGATAGGAGAATTTGTCGGGTATTTGGGAACCTAGGGAGGTCTGAAATTGCGTTCCTTGTTCCGCCACCGTCGCTAGAGCTCGAGAGATACGACATCAACTCCTGGCACCTCGTAAACCATTTACCTTTCGACGGCCAATTCGAAGACAAGTTTCAGGGTACCTCTCTGCACCTCTCCTTCACGGGTTTTGAGCTCCCCGTGGATGTGGGGCCTCGCGGTCTGCGAGATACGCTCGTCACGCTGATCGAGTCCGTGGTCTCGGCGAATGACGGCCCCAAGCACATCGGAGATCTGGATATCAACGTCCCAAACCGAGAGAGGCTCCTTACCATGGCCCCGGATTGCAATCACAATCGTCTCAAGGCACCAGGTGGTGGAAAATCTTTGATTTCCATCGACACATGGGCCGAGTTTTGGGACCCGCCCGAGACGACTGGCATTTTCCGGGCTACCGGGAACTGGCAAGCTCGCCTCGCGGCCACGGTGGCGAGCCTACAACTGGGTAAAAGAGTCGCACTCCTCCCGCCATATCCGTGCCTTGATTGTTTGGAAGCACTGGAAATGAACCGGTTCGATATCATCATCGCCTAGGAGGAAGGTCGTATCAAGATGAGGCATGGGTAGCTAATATTCAGTTGGATAACAAGATCGCGATGTACTGGGAGTTTAATAGACATCAGCGATTCAGTTATCGCAACTATCTTAAAGAAGTTACAGTTCACGCCGTAAAGTATACTATATAAAATACAAACAGTAAAAATACTATAACTAACTAATATTAACTAGTTATATTAATATATAGTGGCAAGTTATAAGAAGTTTACTGGCTTTGATCCTAATACTACTATAGCTAAAAACCCTATCTACGACACGGGCACGGGCAGCTAACGTACCGGCGATATCCTCACGCGAAAGGCTCTTCCAAAACACACACCGCGAGTGTTCAATAGATATAGGCCCTTAAATTTGGGCTTCTTTCGTCCCCAGCTCCAGAGAAATGGGTTACTCACACAACTCTCAAGCAGCCCGACTTACGAGATGTACATGTACTGTTAGTTCGCTGTTGACCTTTTCTTCAGTCATTCCGAGTTGAAGAATCATAAATTTCGTTCCATTTTATTATCATTACGTCTTAGAAAGAGAGGGCTCTCCTAAGTCCCTAGCCTTAAAGTAAGCGGGTATACTTCCATCAACCCGCATCTGAATCAACCCACATCTGAAAAGCACATAAAGGGCAGAAGAACGCCGGCAGATGTGCGATTTGCAGTTGACCATTGGACCTAATCATATTAAGATAGCACTCAATAGCTCCAACGCCGTGGGAATTCACTCCTGCAAGTTTGTGTGCTCCCTGACCTGCTCCCGAATCTTCTTGGACGTTCTTCGCAAGTCATACGCGACCAACAGCCCCGTGGCCACCGCTCCTCCGACGACAACGACCGGAACCGCGACCGGGAACATCTTCCAAGCCTTGACGGCGTAGCCAACCGCACCCAGCGCCTTGATTTCCTTGCACAGCAGTTTCCCGTTGCCCAACGGCTTCATCCTAGCCTTCCGCAAGATCCTAGTCTTCTCCTCTCCCTCCAGCTTGAACTCCGCCACGACGGTCCGGAAGGTCTGCCAGGCGAACCACCAACAGTTGGCATGGTGGAGGCGGAGAAACAAGGTGTAGTTGAGGTCCGCCTCGTGGACGATGCGGATCGTGTGCGCGAGCGCCACCACCGTTGGGGACGGCGATTCCAGGGCGGTGTCGTAGATGGTCCTGTCCGCGGCGTGGCTGAGATCCTTCTTGTTGGGCGCGGCGGCGAAGGTCAGGCCGTCTGGAGCTGTTTCCCGAGCGCCTCTCGACTTGCCATATCGGTCGTCGCCCATCCGTTCCAGTCTAACCCAGGACTCTTCTTCTTCTTCTGCGTGCGGGAGAACGACGCAGATCAGAAGGTAATCGTGGCGCAAGGAGCCGTGATCGTGTTTCCAAACGAGGCGGGTCGCGCGGCCTGGCGTTTCGTAGTTGATGATGTGGTTGACGACGGCTAAGCCCTCTTTACTCTTCAGTCCCTCTTTCCTAAGCAGGAGCTCGAGTGCGGAGCCTATGAGGTTTCAGCTGGAAGTAACCGGTGTTCAGAATGACACTTGACTGACCTGGCACACCTCCGGGGTTCGGCATATCAGGGCTACTTTGCGATGAACCCATGGTAAGCTCCACTGTACTTGGGAGCAAGACTCAATAATACCCAGAGATAGAGAGAAGCACGAGCATGCTATTTATCGGCAAGCAAGACAAACAGTTAGACTCGCTATTCCATTGAATATGTACAACTTCTCGCAACACAGGCGGCAGGTATGCCTTCTGGCGCCAGCTTGTCTCAACGCGCCTCTTACGTTTTCAGTAGATAAAATGCGAAAACTCCCTCCACACCTTTTTTTCAGCTGAGGCTTCATAACGTTTGAGACAACACATGACGTTGTCTCAATCACGAATGGGCGCTTCGAAGCAGTACAACAATCCTATCCGGTCTTCGTTTGATGTCTTACCGCCGCTCCATCATCTCCCTGTCCTTTGCTTCCAGAAGCGGAAAACACTGCCCAACGCTCCCCCCGAGACACCACGAGCCAGGTTTAGTTCTTGCAAACTCAACATTGCTCAACGACGGCCCGGAAAAGGCTCGCCAAGCCCAGGGTATTTCAGCCCCGTCCCGTATCGGCCCGGTGCGTCGGAAACGGATGAGCTCTATGGTATCGCGACTTGCCAAGCCGAGAAGGTCCGCCATAAGCCCATCTTCAGCTCCTGGCCTTCACGCCTCGACCGTCAAGATTTCTGCGTCTGTCCCCATCTGATCTCTTTCACCACATGCCGAGGTTCAGCCACGTCTCCAGAGTCTCTCCATGGTGCCGCAGTGACGTGACGCAACCGAACCCTGGTCGCAATCGAAGACGCTTCGGGCCAGGACGAACAGTGCGGCCTGGCACTTTCCTAGGCGGCCGACGTCGGTCAGTCTCGCTGATGGGTGTTGCTCTTCTGAGTTTTGATGCAGACGGACGACACTTGTTTCTGCGTGTTTGAAGGCGCAACGCCATGCCCGAGATGGGGCCGGTAGAGCTAGGCATCTCTTCTCCTCCAGACAAGTGCCCTAGCCTTCTTATGCGAAGCCATGAGGCCTATTAACGTGAAAAGAGGAGAAACCAATACAGGTGAGTTCAGTGTGACTCTCGTCTGCTGATGGAGGAGTAGAGGATAACAAGCTAACTTGATTCACTGGGCACTTTTGGCGGTGTTTGTTTCGTTTTCCCCATTTTACATTTTTTCTACGAGGTTCCTCATGATGGGACATAAACCTGTCGTGCGATGACACCTACCGGGCATTAGATAGTAGGGCAAAACTTCCTAAGAGCTTTAGGTCGCACTCAAGTGACTTGTATACACTTCCAATAATGTCATGTGCACCTCGTTTCTGGAAAACCAATCACAAGTTATCAGTCACTAACCAAAATGCTATAATGAAAGCTCTTCCGGACTGTCCATCTCCAACGAACTGAAACCCCCTAGAACACTACCCTCAGCCACTCAACGAGAGACTTCTGAATAGCGCGAAGGTGCTATGCGAGACGTATAAAAACTCACCAGACCTTCACAAATGGAAGAAGCAATCACGCCATGTGAGAAGGTTATCTGCGCACCACGGCAAGCGCAGGTGTTTTGTCGTGTGTCATCTCCTGTTCGCAAACTTACCAAGTCCAAAACAACTGCTCCATAACTCTCAATGGCTGGCCACCGTCCGTCAAAACTGGCGTCCCTTATCGTCCTTCTATCCATCTTCAGAATACTTTACCAAAAAAAGAAAAAGAAAGTTTAAGCTACAAGACGGATCCTTCGCGGAACCGACCCGACCCTGAACGGAAGACGGGTACGTTCTACCCCAAAGTCACAGGCCGTGCAGAGCCCACTACCGACGTCCTCAAGTCGCTTTGGAAGCAGCTCCTATCACGAAGCGCAGTTGGATTTGAACGCCCAGAAGAAAAGTCCATTCCCTTTATACAACTTATTAACAGATTATAGAACAGTACATCCCGCTGTAGAGATCGTGGGATCGCAGAAGGAGCATGTGTTGCGCCATTCGAGCAGTGGAGGTAAGCCTTTGAGGAGCTCTAGTTTGTTAGTGACGCTCTGTTCACGAAATCTCCCTCTGGAAAGTGCGGAGTTCTGTACTGAAGTCAACAAAAGGGTCACATCTAAGGGGTATAAAAAGGCCCCAGGCCTCCAAGAAAGCAAACCACCACGCCCCACTGTGAGGCCAGACGCGGCAATGGTGCTAGATTGAGGAGATCTTCGGCTCGTGGCCAAGTCCAAACTAAGAGCAAGCACAGACGTCAGCACCAACACAAACCCATCCGTGCGCCGTCCATCAACGTCCCCTTCCCTCATCGTCTGCCTATTCATCTTCGGAACTTTGAACAAGAGACTAAAAGAGAAAGTGCTCTATCACGAGACTACTGAGTCTACCACTAGCATCAAAGCGACAGGTGTAGTAGGCATGATTTCTACCCCTGTCACATGGGGTATAAGGGTTCCGACAATCGAAATACCATTATTACTACTGTTAACTGTGACCCCTTTAAGGCTTAAGTCTACTACTCAGCAGAGGGCTCACATCCCAAAGGGTATAAAAAGTCCCCAGAACTCTGAGAAAGATAGAACCACGCCACTTGAGAAGGTTCTCTGCGCGCCACAGTACGTCTACCACGGGCACTAAGGCGGTAGATGTTCCAGTCGCGAGTCATCTCCTGCTCGCAACCCAGTCCCCAAGTCCAAAAACAAGCACCAACATCCACATCCAAAACCGACACGCCTGTCCGCCCGCCGCCCATCACCGTCCCCTTCCCTCGTCGTCTCCTTATTCATCCTCACCTCGAACAAGAGACGGAAGGGAAAAGTTTCAACACGACTGCATCGCTCAAACAAGTACCACGCCCACTGACGTTCTGCAAAGTTTCCCTTGAGAAACAACACGATGTGGCAGATCGTGGGTGTATGCAACGTGTCGACGAACAGCACCGATACCTGCGCTGTGTCGTCGTTCGAGAGAAAAAGGATACGACTTCCGCTGCAAGCGCACTTTATTTTATACCCTTCTTGGAGGAATGACTAGTCATAATGAATACTTCGTGGTTAATAAGCTAGGTCTGCATGTTTCCACCTGCATTGTCAGGGTCAGTACGAGACGCCTCACCTAGTACATCAGACATCTCTCTTCACTCCTTCACATGTTGTGGCCGTTCTCTCTTCGATTTCACGTAGTCTCTAAAACGCATTTCTTTCCCCTCCTCATTGCAGATAAAGCCTGAATTCAACCGGATCAACAAGGCCACGCATCGTACATAGACCGAAACAACAGAGCCTCACTTGCCTCCATCACCGCTGTTTTTTCGTCACAAGCAGCAAAGAGACTTCGACTCCCAAGGGCATGGCGCGACTCCGCAGCAACTTGTCTCAGGAACAAATAGACAGACACACATTTTAAACACACTGGCGGTACGCTGACAAGCAAGTGTTCATGCAAGTGTTCATGAATAGGCAGCACGAGGCAGATAGCTGGCAATTCAATCTCTCATTCCACAGCTCCCGCGCAACCACTCATGCTCGCGGTATCGTCTGTGATATAATCCACCATCAACCATCCGCATGCCTCAATATCAAATCGTAAAATAACCAAAACGGGCCTGAATGTGCAATACCTCCATCGTTCCCGCTCAAAATTCTCGAAATATGTACGACTAGAGGACTGCAAATTTTCCTCTAAATAAAAAAGACATTATGTCAATATGTGAAAGTAAAACACGCTCAAAATAGCAAAATAGATCTTTTTCGTAGACCAAATGCTTGGAAAAGAGGAAATTCGTAACATCGGCCCTCAGCCAGCGACACCAGACGCGGGGTACCCTGATAGATTCGTTAGCAAATTACTTTGGGAATTTGAGGGACGTGAGGAAAGACTTACACCATGAGCATACGGCGATAATGGCATACAGACAAATGAGCTGCAGCCCCTCGAGCCAATGGCTCTTGCCATCCGCAATCAGGTAGTTCACCAGCAAGACGGCGACAAACAGCACGGCAACCTGGAAGAGGTCGAAGCTGAGCGTCATGGCGTCGTTGCCCATGCCCCATCCGATGATGATCAGCAGCGGGATCAGGAACAGCGCGACCTGCATGCTCGAGCCGACGGCGACACCGATGGCGAGGTCCATCTTGTCCTTGATGGCGACGGTGACGGCCGTGGCGTGCTCTGCAGCGTTACCGACGATGGGGAGCAGGATGAGACCGACAAACTCCTCGCTGATGCCAGACGTTTGCGTGACGTAGTCGATAGAGCTGACCATGGCCTCGGCGCAGAAGGCAATCAGGACAGTGGACCCAGCGAGGGTGCCGACGGCGACCATAAAGTGCAGCTGCGGCTCCTCCTCCTCGTCGTCCTCTTCTGCGTCCTTGTGCTGCAGCATGATCCGGCTGAGCTCTGCGCGATCGTCCTCGCCTCCCCTCACGCCTGTTTGGGCCATGCGCGCACCGGCGCCAGCCAAGCCGCGGGCGAGCGCGCCCTCCTTGAGGCCTCCGCGGCTCCAGGGCTTGGCGGCAACCTTTTGCGACTCCTCGTTGAAGATCTTTTGGTGAGTCTTGAGCTGGAAGAACAGGTAGGAGGCGTAGATAATGAGCAAGATAACGGCGGTTCCTCGCGAGAGGGCAGCGACGTGGACGGGGTTGTTGGTGCCGTCGTTCTTGTCGAAGACGGTGGGGACGATGACGGAGGCGACGGCAAGGGCGAGGAGGGAGGCGGCGGTCTGGGCGACGGTGGTGTTGAAGTACTGCTCGGAGCGACGGAGGCCACCAAAGAAAAAGCAAAAGCCCATGACGAGCAGCAGGTTGGAGAGGATGGAGCCGATGAGGGAGGTCTGAACAATGAGGACCTTGCCCTCTGCGAGGGCGATGATGGCGACGATGAGTTCAACGGCGTTACCGAAGGTGGCATTGAGAAGACCTCCTAATGATTCACCTGTCCTAAGCGCAATTTCTTCCGTGGCGAAGCCGAGCATGGCGGCGAGGGGGATGATGGCGATGAAGTTGACGACGAAGACGGCAATCTTGTTGACAGAGCCGACGTAAGATATGGCGATGCCCACGGGGGCAGCGAATATTAGGATGTTGATCCACGAGTTGAGCAAAGTCCTCTGCAACTGGTTGGCGACAGTGAAGGGGGTCTTGGGCTCTACATGGCGGATGAGACCAGACTTTTGCTTCTTCGGCTTCTCGTCTTCGGGTGGCGTGGGGCCGTCCTCGGATGCGGGTGCGCCGTCTGTCTTCCGATTCCTCAAGACGCCGGGAGCTTCCTGCTCCTTGTTGTCGTAAACCGTGTCGGCACTCCCGCTGCCGGTACCTGACCTCGTCTCCTTGCTCAGACTGCGTACGGTGTCGGAATCCCTAGGCGCGGGCTCGCTCTGGACGTGGTGAATGGGCTCTTCCGTCTCGACGTCCTCTGCAGTTCCGGGGATCTCGCGCTGTGCCTCGAGGTTCGCGCCGTCCCATGTGGAGCGCTTTCTGGGGCGGTTATCCCATGAGACGTGGCGGAAGGGGTTCCATGTCTGCTCCACGCTGCGTCGGCTAAGCCCGTGAGCTCTGCGCTTGATGTCGAAGTGGTTGACTGAACCGATGAAATCGGGCATCGTTAGTGAGGTACGCAACGGGGGCGCTGGGTGACGGATTGACGACGAGCGCAAAAGTGAGTGAATCGGGTGCGAAGGGAGGTGAAGTGGTTCGTCAAGTGAGATAGGGTAGGGTGATGACGTGAAACCTGTGGTGTGGAGTGCTGGTGGGAATAATATGGAGAGAAGAAAGTGCAAATTACCACCCAGTCAGGAGCTCCAGAGCAGAGCAGAGAGCAGGGTAGGGTGGGATTCGGGGGTGGGCGGGTAATAATAAGCTGCAGAAAAATGCTGGATTACAGGCACTCACATCGGTCCATGCTGGATGGGTATTTGTTTGGTGGTGGTGCTGCGCCTGTGCTTCTTGTGGCAAAGATCAGATCGCTTCAGATCAGCGGCCGTGTTGATGAGACGAAACGCGAACCGAGCTGTAGTGTAAGCTTGCCGTCGGCAACGTCTTTTATCCAGGTGTTCTGCCTTTCTCGCGAACAGCAACGACGAGTATGCTGTGGCGCGGTGCGGCAGGGCAGAGAGGCCTCCTCGCAGGTTCTTCGGTTCAGTGTTGTTCGCCGGGCCGTGGGGTTCGAGTGGTGCCGGAGATGAGGACCGGGTCCGCCCAAATGAGTGGTGTTGGGTGTTGGTCGGGCTATGCCGCGGGGTGATGACAGCGCGGGAAGACGCGCAAGCCAAGACCGATTGCCGCCGCTAAGGGATGCGGTGAGGATGGAGAGCTTGACAGCACACAGAAAGTCGTCGTGGTCTGTCGGGCTGTGTTGCGACGGGAGGGAGGCGAGTGGCTGCCGATGCGGTGCTCGCGGATTTCGTGACGGCGGGTGTAGTAGCGTATGCACCCTCGGTGAGGCAGTGCTTCGGAAAAGTGGGAGCTGGAGCGGATGCGAGTCGTGAGTCGTGACAGCTCACCTTGCCACTGGGTGGGCAGTAAAAGCTTTCCGGGTTCAAGCTTTGGGATGGTGGGGGAAGAGGAAAAGAAGAGAGGAGGGAAGAAAATCAAGGCGACACGGGGGAGAAAAGAAAAGAAGGAAATTAGACCAGAGCAGCTTTTGCTTGACGCATTGGCAGGAAGGAGCTTCAACGATCTTTCCCATCCTGGAGGCAGGAGGCAGGAGGCAGGCGCTACCACGTCGACGGGCAACAACGACCTGACGCTAATTTCCCTGAAATCCACGACGACAATTGGATCACCCCCTTAGGCCCCTATAGCGCGGCCCATTGTCGATGGCCCCTTCCATTTTCGCCTATCCCGTTTCCGCGCAGTACCTTCCTTCCCTTTTTTCCTGAAAATGCGGCACGTCCAACCAGAGGGATCAGGAAAGTGGGGCGGGCCTTAACGCCATCTCAACGCCCCTTTTTTTATGCTCATGTTTATTCTTTGTCATTGGTTTATGACAATGCATACGTACTTCTGCGATGCAGGACAAGAACGAAGAGAAGCTCTCATCGGATTTTGACAACTGCAGAAAATACGTGTCGATGCCAGTAAGCAGCATCGGATTCGACACAGGCAGAGTGTCGTCAGCGACCCCCTGGTGACGTGCCAAGCACGCCCAGCGCCACCAACCCGCCTACAGTCAGCGCGCGCTGCACCACCAGTGACCACCCACTGAGGAATCGCCAAAACAAGCTTCTGCCAAGGCTACATCGTCGGCCAAGACATGCCCTGCCAAGGCGGTAGAAGACGATCTCTCGCCTTGGCTCTTTTCTTGAGAGATACGACAGACAAGAGTGAATAACGAACATGCGCCGTTGGAAAATCAAGAAAAACAACCTTGGAATTCCAAACGGCCTTCGATTCGGTGGTCTGTGGCATGCAGCAGCAGCACAAATCACCCATGCGACGATGACTCGGTGGCGTTCGCATACATCATCGAGCGGGCGGTGGAGACCTACCGTAGGTACCTAGGTACCTGTCCGCCCGTCCATGGATGCGGAATGACATCAGCCACACCCGTGCACGTCTCGCAAGCCAGCCACACCTATCATGCTCTAGGCCTCTCTATTCCTACACTACCATCACTAGACCAGTCGCGGGAATCCCCTCGCACTGCATTGAAAGCAACCAGCAAGACAAAGTTGCGCCGATGTCCTTCTTCCCGCCCCAGAGTCCAGGCGGCTGTATAGCAAGGCAGATTCCCGCCTCCCCGACAAGGTTCATGCCGTTGTCTCTGCCATGGCTAAACTTCAACGCTTGCCTCTTTCAGGTCCACGACGCCCGATGTTGAACGGGATCTCCCCGCTGCAAATTCAATTAGAGCTCAAGGTTCCGTAAGCACGGCCTCGGAGTCTGCATGCTGTACCGTTGGGTCCGGGGCGATGGAGAGTGGCATCGTGGCTGAAGTATCGCTCACCGAATTCCAAGGTTGACTGACCCATGGAACGCTCCGAAATCCATCGGCTTCTGGACCTCTCCCGCATTCTGGCCTCTTTGTGTATCAAATCATGTGACGGCCGGACGATGCGCAGCAGCCACGACGGGCGATCTCCCGAAGCCCGCATCCGATCGTGGCGCAGCGCTTCGGGGGTCTGGAATGCACCGCCACACATGGCGAGCGCCGCTCGCCGATAGATTGGAGGGCATATTACCTATGAGGCCTTCTCCTTTGTCGAGCGGCCTCCCACAGAGAGCAAAGACGTCAGTCGACAAGTTCTAATCCGGAGGCAGATGTCCAAGTGTTGTTGTATTTTGGCTGTCAAGATAGGAATGTAAATCTCACCAGTAGAGAACATCGAAAACACGCACTACAGGAATCTCGTGAAAGAACAACGCGCAAATTTTATATCAGATCGCCATACCATGACATTCATATCCTCATCAAAACCCTCAACCCAAAACACACAGAATATCCACACACATCCCGCACTCACTCCCGCTCCCTCTCCCTCCCCCTCGGCGCCCCTCCCAGCCCGACACCGTCCTGCACGCTCGCCCTCCGAAAGAACCTCATATCCGCCGCCGGAGAACTCATCATCCTCGGCCCCGGGCTCGGGCTCCCCCCGATACTCCTCTCCACAACCACACTCCCACCGCCTCCCCCGCCATACAGCCCCCCGGAGTCGCTCAACACCCCCGCCGGCAGACCCAAGCTCGGAATGCTCGCCTCGGGAACCGCCTCGAGCGTGGTGGGTCGCATCGCGCCCGGCGTGGTCATCGCCTGCGGCGGGCCTCTTTCTAACGTCTCCCTGTAAAAAGCTTCCAGCCCCGCCGCGTCGGAGCAAAAATCCTCCAGCTCTTTGAGGATCGGGATGGGGTCGGCGGCCTGTCCCGCGCCGGCCTCCCTCCACGCGGGTGCTTTTCCTTCAGCAGGGCGAATCGCGGGGGACCCGCCGGCGTAGTAAGCTGGCTTGACCATCGGCGAGCTAATCGGCGTCGGCTCCGGGATTCCAAAGGGCGTGTACGACCCGACGGGTATGATCCTGCCCCCCCTCTCCACCACGTTATTCCCTCCTCCAGCGGCGCTGGCTTCTCGCAGGTCCTTCATCTCCCGATCCCTCGCCGCCGACGCGCGGTTGCTAAACAGCCGGTTCGCCAGGATCAGAAAGTGCCCGTCGTCCGTGATCTCCGCCAGCAGCACCCCGCTCCTGTGTATGTACTGCGAGTACTTGAAATCCGGTCGTCCCCAGGAGTAGCTCACCTCCACGTCCCGCGGAAAGCTGCTCGCGGCCTCCATGTCCAGCACGAAGTCGAAGCGGCGCATGATGACCTTTTGGTAAAAGTGCTTCCCCGGCGCGGTCTGCGGCGCGAGCGAGTTCGGCTCGTAGTACGTCACGGGCCGCTGGGCAGGCGGCGCGGCAGCAAGTTTTATCACGTAAGGGCGGCGGAACGGGTTGACTTCCGTGATGGAGCAGGCTTCTTTTATCGGCACCTCGACGAGCCGCAGGCCATACGTCGCCGCCTCGCGCGCCCAGCCCTCCACGACGTCCTCGATCAGCTTCGCCGTGACGTTCATCCAGTCGATCCGGATGTGGTAGCAGTTGTCCGGGTTGTGCAGCCTGTCGTAGTGCAGGTCGATCCTCTCCGGTCGGTAGGACCGCTTCCGGTGGTCGACGTCGTATTTAATCACCTTGCTGAGGACCACCTTGGGCGTCTTCTTGGCGCTGCTGCCGAACATGATGGACGCCGTGGGCGTCGTCGAGCCGGAATTGGGCGAGTTGCCCTCGTCGATGGATGTCGCGCGCGACGACGACGCCATCCCCGGGCGTGGCGAGTCCCGCGGCATCGTCTCGGACATGGGCGTCGAGGGCACCGAGAAGTCCCGCCTGCGAGAATTGAACCACCCGGGCTGCGGCTTCGCGTACTCCCCCGCGATGGAGTAAAAGTACTGCCCGTCCCTGAACGGGTGCCGCCGCTCCACGTGCTCGAAAAGCCCCTCGCGGTCCTTCTTCCCCTCCCCCCCGGGGCGCTGCTGCTCGTACGTCTCGACCATGAGCATCTTGCCCAGCTGCTCCGCCTCCTCGCGGCTGTCGAGGTCCTCGAAGTTGTCCATCAGCCACGTCGTCATGTCGGACCCGATGAAGCAGTTGTAGTGCAGGCGAAGGTGCCAGCGCCGGTTCTGCAGCTTGACGCCGCCGCTCTCGACGGGCTGCTGGATCGCCTCGGCCAGCGCGCCGAGGTTGAGGTTCGCCTTGCGGAAGCGCTCGCGGCTGGAGATGAGCTGGCCGCGCCTGTTGGCGCCGCCCTGAGCTTCCATGCCCTCCACGAGCGGGAGGTTGTCGAGCTCTGCTGCGATCACCACCGATGGATCTTCCGTCTTGTAGACGATGTCCAGCGGGTTGGGGTCCCGGCTGGGGTTGACGGTCTGGTAGCGCCGCTCCGAGGGCGGGAAGTAGCGGTGCTTCTGCCAGGATAGGGACAGCCGGCGGATGCCCTCGAGCCGGACCTCCTCGGCGTTGTCGCCGGCCTGGTTTCGGGGTACGGCCGAGGACCGCGACACCATTGGGATGAGCACGAAGCGGGCCCGCCAGAATCTCAAGTTCTCCGTCATCTCGTCGTGGTGGCCTGCTAGGTACGAGTCGATGTAGTTCCAGTTGCGCTCCGGCCGAGGCGTCGAGATGTCGACCTCCTGCGTCTGATACCCGGCATCCATAAGCGTGCGGATGGCGGGGCGGTACAGGGGGCCCGAGTTTGTCCCGCCCACGGTCGACTCGGCCGGCTTGCGGATGTAAATGTTCACCTCGACCTCAGTGCCGTTGACGCACGAGAGCTGGTGGATCGTGTTGCCCACCGACATGAAGATGCTCGTGCCATCCTCCATCGCCTGGTCGCGCGAGAATATGTCGGCGATGCGCAGCAGCCGCTGGCCAAAGGCTTTGGCAACGGACGGCCCGATGACGACCTGAAAGCCCTGCGAGAACCGAAGACTAATCAACTCCCGCAGGAACTCCTCCCGGGACTTGGGCTCCTCCGTCAGCTCGTCGTCGGCGTTCTGCGCAATCACGTACGGCTGCCGCTGGTACTCGGTGTCGAACTGCGTCTTGGAGGGAAAGTACTCCGTCGTCAGGGGCACCGCCGCGGGGCAGCACAGGGCCTTCCACTTCATGACCTTCATCTCCGACGTGCGCGGGAACACGTGCTGCCAGCGGCTGTACAGCACCGTGTCGTCGACCTTGTTCCTGTCCGGGTTGGACGGGTTGAGCACCGTCAGCCAGGGCGAGATGGCCGTCGTGGGCGACAGCGTCGACGGCAGCTCCGGCATCGCGCCCGCGCGGAGCTTGCTGTTGAACATCTTCTGGTTGTCGTCCTCGGCCCGGAAGACGTGCGAGTGCCGCTGGTCGCGGTCCTCGTGGTGGTGGTCCTTCCGCGCCAGCGACGAGGGCAGCACGGAGCCGTACCGGTGCTGCTGGCTAACGGAGCTCTCGCCCCGGCGCGAGGACTTCATGTTGATCGGGATGCTCGGCGTCGAGGCTAGGTCTTTTAGTGTGTCGCGCGAGTCCGAGCGGAAGAGTTGCGGGGAGAGCGACGACATGGACGGCTTGTTGTTGATGACCTGCGGCGACGAGGGGCGCGGCAGATTCGACATGCTGAGGGGCGTTGATGACGGGCTCGGCGTATTCTGGTCGTTGAGGGCGCCGACCGTTTCGAAGTTGGCTTCCGCGGCGACGGCCTTGGGCGCCGCGATGCCGAAACCGCGGAGGCCGAGGCTGATGTGCCGCATGAACTTGGGCGGTTTGGCGGGTGAGTTCTTGGACGACATCTTGGACGTCGAGCTGTTGGAGTCAGGGGTTGACGAGTTTGCGGTTGATGAAGCTGCTGTTGTCGAGGAGACTACCGGCGCCGGGTTCACCGCCTTGCGCGCCGCGGCGACGATATCCGCCTTTTCGCTCTCGCCAATATTAACAGATAATTTGCGCCCGGCCGCGACAGCCGCGAGGCTCTGGTTCGGCGCGATCCTCTTCTCCGGCAGCGACGTGCCGAACAGCCCCGTGTCCTCCATCAGCTGCCGCCTCGTCGTCTCCTCCAGATCCCGCGAAGCCCTCGACGGCACCGGCCGCCGCGACCTGGGCAGCTTCGCCTTCGTCTCGTCGTACTCCTGCAGCTTCTTCCACAGCGACTTCTCCCCGGGCCTCGCGAGTCGGTCGGGGACGAACTTCTGCATGCCATACACCAGGTCCACCAGCGTATCCTGGCGCTTGAGCGCGATCATGGCGACCTCTTCCGTGCCTCCCACGCGGCCCCTCTGCGAGCTCTTCGTATCCGTGGCGGTGACGGGGAACAACGGGTCGGCCTGCAAGGGAGTCGTCTCGATCTCGTTGGTCTCGAGCACGCTGCGCATCTGCAGGTCGTACATCCTCGCGCGGATCGCAAAGTCCTCGCTCGCGCTGCGCTCCTCGTCCTCCTTCTCCTCCGACACGGAGAGCGCGATGCCCTGGTACGACAGCGCCTCCTCCGACGTGCCCGTCCAGTACGACACGTGCAGCCACTGCGGCAGCGCGTACGACCACTCGTCGGGCGGGTTCGCGAGGTTGTTGATCCGGTGCGCGAGCTCCAGCCCCTTGGTCGGCGACAGCGACTCGGACAGCGACTGGTAGCTCCCGATGATGGGCGTGGCCTGCTGCTTCGGCGTGCTCTCGCGGCTCCTGACCGATCTCGTCCTCGACAGGCCGTGGGACCCCTCGGACGTCTGCGGGTTGCGGTAGCGGAAGAGCGGGACCGAGTGCAGCGGCATCTTGGGCACGCAGATGAGGTCGATGCCGATGCCGTTGCCGACCAGCGCCTCCGTCGTCCGGCGCAGCGACTCGTACTCGACCTCGAAGACGCCCGGGCCGGGGCTGATGACGACGATGGAGATGCCCGTCCGCATGAGGTCGCGGTCGACGTAGTCGTGGGCGAACTGCGACGACGCGAGGTTGATGGCCTCGAGGAAGTTGCCGTGCATCGCCAGCGAGGACTCGGCCTTGACCCGGTTCGACGTGACGCCCTTCTCCTCGGCCAGCGGCACGAAGGCGCTGCCCGCCCTCTGGTGGTGCAGGCTGATGTCCCTCCGAAAAAAGTTGAACTCGCGCTTGAGCTGGTAGAGGATCGTCGTCCACTCGCCGCTCGCCATCTCGCTGACGACGACGCGGTAAAAGTCCTTGTACGGCCGCCGCTCGCCGGATATCTGCGTGCCCGTGTAGTAGTCCCCGTGGAGCGTGCTGCCCGCCAGCTCCGTGGTCAGGCCCGCGTCGTACTCGACCCGCGCGAACAGGACGATGCTGACGAGGTGCTTCGCCTTGAGTTTGGCCCATTTCTTGAACAGCGCCGGCAGGAACCCGTTGACGACCTTGTTGAATAGGATCTCCCCGCTGCCCTCCGAGTCGAAATCCCACATCTCGCGCGCCATCTGGATGAAGAGCACGTAGCGCGCCGACTCGCTCCGGAAGATGGGCCTCGTGTTGCGCGTGAAGAAGGCCGAGTGCGTCTTGCGCCCGTCGACGAAAACCGCCGTCACCTGCGCCTTGATCGTGCCCATGAACAGGATCGACTGCCCCTTGTAGACCGTCCGCTCCGTCAGCTCGCCGATGGCCAGCCGCCACATGTCGGAGCGTGAGAGGTACTGCTCCTTGAACGCCAGCTCGACGTGCGACGCAGCCGTGGCCGGGTTGTCGGTGTCGACGGGCGTCAGCAGGACCTGCGAGCCTTTCTTCATGCCGAAGGCGTCGGCTATGTGCTTGACCACGTAGATGTCGACGTTCGGCAGCCTGCCCTTGAGCTCCTTGGACATCTCCTTGGCGACGAAGAAGTACTTCTTGCCCAGCGATGGGCCGTCCGCGCCCGCCGCTGAGGAAGAGGATGTTCCATCGGCCTGGTTCGTTGAAGTGCCGGCGGCGGCATTTCCCCCGGCAGCACCGCGTGCGTGGTCCTTGGTCGCCGTCTTATCACCCTCCGTCTTGATCACGGTGATGGCCACCAGGCTGCCCGGGCGCACGTCGCCCTTGACCAGCTCGGGGCTCAGGAGGACCTCGTCGCGCGAGTAGCCCTCGTTCACGCCGACGACGCATCTTCGCTCCAGCCGGCGCTGCTTGACGGAGCTCGACGAGTTGTCGCCGCGGATCGTGCTGGCGCTGGACACCGTATCGGGGGAGCGGGGAGATTCAACGGACGACGCGGCTGATGGGGGCTCGAGACTGCTTCGGCTGAACTGTCGCAGGTGTGAGGGTAGGTTGGAACCCCTGCGCATCGAGGGGGTTGCGCTGATGCTGCTGCGCATTGGAGGCATCGTGTCGTGGGCTGCGCTCGAGGAGGAAATTCGGTGGGATCGTGAGGGGGGGGGGGGGGGGGGGCTCTCTCGTCACGGCGGGGCTGTTTGGTGGTTTCGCTGTGGCATTTCGCTGTCTCGGGTGTCGCGAAATTATTCTCTCTGGGTATTCGTGCTTGTGATGCTGTTGAGAGTCAATCCAACCCTATCAGTTGCGCTGCGAAGCTCCGTGGAGGTGGTGCATCATTGCAGCTGCAGCTCCATCGCGACGGCAGAATTGTGGCGTCGAGCTCCCAACCGTCTTCACCGCCTGCGGTTTTGGTACTTCCCCGGAGTTTGACGTTTGCAGCCCCACTATCTCACCTCAGGTACCTGTGTACGTACCGTATCTCACCGAGCCTCACCTTGCATCTCTCGGTGAAGATATCAGGTATCGACTTCATCAACCTCAAGGTAAACGGCGCCAGGTTTGTCTTCTTTGCAGCTGGTAAACACTCCGATTTCGGCAAAAGTCACTCTTCGTTATTAGGTTTCAGCTAGTCTTTGGAGGTAAACTCGTCCTCTGCCAGCAAGGCTAGACAACGTGTGACAACCTTACAAATATCTCCCGGCCACGTCGAGACACTGCCATCAGGGTCCTCCAAACACATCCTTGACAGGGGACAAACAACTAACTAGTGCTACTGGAAGTTTGCCTTTTCCGTCTGGCATCCGAGATCTGGGCGCGTGCAAAAACGCAGCCATCCGCGGTCATGCCCATCAACACCTGAAATCCCATCTCTTGTGCTGCCGGATCCGGGCCGTAATCAGTGAGGGACTCTGACATGGAAGAATTTTCCCCGTCTCGTAGTATTTTTTGGCCATATATCATGATGAGGACCCTGGCATTGAGAGTTCGAATTACTGCCATGCCAGCCTGTTTTGCGTCGTCGACTTCAACTCGACATGAGGTGCCTCAAGGTCACTAAGAAACAGCGCCTCGTCGCGACCATCGTCATCTCGGGCGCCTTCTTCATCGCCGAGCTCGTCGTCGGATTCCGTACAAAGTCGCTCGCCCTCATCGCAGATGCCTTTCACTACGTTCGTAACATGATTGGTTCTGTTCATGCTTGAGACTAACTCCAGCGAAGATGAACGATCTAGTCGGCTTTTCTGTCGCGTTTATAGCACTCATTGTAAGTCAGACAACCCCTATTACATGACAACATCTCACTCATCCACCGAAAAGCTATCAGATCGAAAAACAGCCCCGAAAACCCTCACCTTCGGTTGGAAGCGCGCGCAGGTTCTCGGCGCCTTCTTCAATGGCGTATTCTTGCTCGCGTTGGGACTCAGTATCCTCCTCCAGGCCGTCGAGCGGTTCACCAACCTCCATCGTCAGTCCCATTCATTCGGTCTTTAGCACAAGTCGGCGGCTGAATTTGCTTTGTAGACGTCGATGACCCCGTTCTCATTCTCATCATGGGGTGTATCGGACTCGGGCTCAATGTTATTGTTATGAGCTTCCTACACGGTCGGCACAACATGTTCAGAAAATCGAAGTTTCAGAACTGACAAAGAGAGACAGAAAGTCACCATGGTCACCAACACGAACAAACTGATGCTATTTCCCGCTCGGTCAGCCCAACGCCCCTCCCCACCATCTTACTCTTAGCTGACCGACATCAATAGCCAAAGCAACCCTTCCCTGAACCCGGAGACGTCGACGTACCACCCCATCCCCCATCCACCGGTCGCGACCTCGGAATGCTAGGCGTAATGATCCACGTCCTAGGCGACGCAATCAACAACGCAGGCGTCATCGTAGCAGCAGCAGTAATCTGGAAGGGCACGGGCGAGGCCCGTTTCTACGCCGATCCGGGGGTGGGCCTCTTCATCGCCCTGACCATCATGGTCTCCGCATGGCCCCTGTGCAGGCAGGCCGGTCACGTACTACTAGAGAGCGCGCCGCCCGGGGTTGATCTGGATCAACTCCGGGCCGAGGCCGTTCGGGTACGATTTAAAATCTTCCAATTTTTTGTACAAGATGTGGGTTGACCGTTGTTACTCTAGGTCTCCGGAGTTCAAGATATTACAGACCTCCGCGTATGGCGCCTCGACCAGGGAACGTCCCTCGCCGCCGCCCGGGTCGTCGTCGCCGGCAACGACCTCCGCTTGTTCGCCGCCGCTGCCGACGCCATCACCTCATGTCTGCGGCTCCGCGGGATCCGCGCCGTCGCCCTGCAGCCCGCGTCGGCCTCGTCCGGCCGGGAGTCCGACTTGTCTAACGAAGCTGCCCAAGCGCCCTGACCGAGTCTTCTTGGTCGATGACCTGAAAGACGTGCTCGGGGATAAACACGTGGCGGCATTCTCGTAGGACGTGAGGGGTTTGGGAGTTGGGCTACATACAATGCCCTGATGGGGAATTAGTCTGGGGGGAGGAGGGTATGTTTATCCACGGGGAGAAACGAGACAACTTTCAATCTCGTTGTTTCATGCACTTAATCTGTTAAACTGACTGTTTCACGGACGACAAATGACCTGTTTTCTGGACTGTTTATGCCCTTAATAGTTATTTCCTGAGACAGCCGAACAGTAAGCAGCTGCCTTGAACCAGTGCCATCAATACCCGATTTCTGACGTGTGACGAAAAGTAAACGTCACCTTCACTCTTCTCGACATATGATGAGGTGAGAAAGTAGATTACGAGCGGAACGTCGTGTCCTCGTCGCACATGCTGCCTGCCCGCCAAGCTCGGTGAACCAACATACGTGAATGTGAGAGAGATCCTTCCGGCAGGCCGCATGTACACTACGTATCCCCTCAACCTTGGAAACGTGACCAAGGAAAAGGAACGAGAATATCCCCGTCGAATCGGCGAGCGTAGTCTCGAGGCGCCCAGGTAAATCACTCGCTTCTTTAGTGATTTGATTGGTTACGATTCGCCGCGAGGCCGTCAGATGCGACCCCAAGAATCTCACCGGCATTGCGGAAGCACCTAACCTACCTAAATCGCGTGGCAAAAGCCTCGCATACCTTGGCGAAGATTCAAAGACGCCACAAATCTATGATCTCCCTCCCCCACGCGCGGCCGCCAAAAGGGACCGGACAGTTAGGCTGACCTGCATCGTCCATCGAACGCGGGGGGGCATGACACATGTGATTTATCAGCCCTGAAGTAAGCCATTGGTTGTCGCTTTTCAACGCCACATCGCCTCATGATAGCCACTACCTTCAAAGACCCGGGACCTTGGTAAGCCGGTTCTCTCCTTTGCGTGGGATGGCCGATGCGACCCCCCCGTGGGGGGTTTGATGTTGGCTGACATGCACCACCGGGAGTGGGCTCGCATGAGGCGGATGCGTCTTGAAGACTGCATCTCTCTGTGGCGGATGGGAGATCTGCTTCGCATTTGCGGCCGTGGGTGATATTTGTCTCTGCTGACTTGCATTGTGCTTCCTGTTTATGTAACTTGATGACCAGTAACATCACCCGAGTCGTATTAGCAGCTCCGCTTGCTAATAACCGGCCTAGAGTTAGTTTGTATTGGATCGGACTCTTGAGCCCAAATTAGGTAAGTATGCAAGCCTTCTCATTGAATAAACTTCCAAATCGGTCTATATCTAACAGTCGCGTCGTTCAACCCATTTGCATCCCAGCCATAGCCACTGGAAACTAGCCGCAGGCATGACAGAGTTCAGAACAAGGAAAATTTACGGGAACATGTGTTAAATAGCAGATACGTTTGTGCAAGGACTTTTGTATTCCTTACGAGCCTCTGCGGCTCGCAGCCTCGTGGCGAGACTGAACTGTGTCTATGGAGTCTCAGAGATTCATATGAACTTTTTTCCCGCGACCTAGGTACACATAAGGAAACTGGGACAGCAGCCCCGTATCAGCGTAGAAGTTTTAGAACTTCTCGCCGGCCTCGGCCTTCTGGAGACCGTACTACGAAAAAGGTTAGTCTCCCGCAATGAGCACATGATCTGAGAGTATCTTACCTTCTTGAGGCGGATAGCGTTGATGGTGATGAAACCGGACTGTGAAATTTGTCAGCAAACAATTCCTCTT
>WIGM01000691.1:0-23464 GCA_014235935.1 Colletotrichum musicola | reverse complement strand
TCACGATGTGTTTGCTTGCTTCGTCAGAGTTTGCTGCTTGCCCTTGTCAACCCGACATTTTGTTTGGAGGCAAGATAGATAGATACCCAAAAGTGTATGATTCCTCGATGCAATGCGAAGGCAATTAATTACTATGTAGACGGTACCGTGTTTAATGGCAAAATTGAAATCCCGCAGGTGCGGTGATCTGTAGCGCTTGGGCGTTCTGGGTTTGTTAAGCAAGAAATGCACGCAGATATGTTCTACCTATGAAGGTATGCAAGTATGTTAGTATATAATGGGTGTTACTATGATGTAATTGGGACTATTGTTTCTGTTGAATGGAAGGGCCACATGTGTGTGGCCTGGGCGAAGGTGCACGTATACTTCGGCGTTTACGCGGTATATCGGAGTTAGTGGCTCGCATGTGACGTAGCGCACCAATCTCCTTCAGGGGTGCGCGTGCGCGAAAACAGCAAGAAGAACACGATCAATCAATCAATACAACAGGGACAAGAGTTGTCAGATTCGAGGGGCCTCGTGTCTGATTACGTAAGACGAAGTGCGCTTCGCAGCCGTGGTTTAGCCGCGACCAGGATCCATACTCAAAAGGGGTTAAGAAGCTACGCGTAGAGTACTCCACGGCCTCACGCGGTAGAAGAACACAATACAACACCTATTACGTCAAATTTGACAAGAGTGCCCATACAACCCCTACGACCGTGCGCATCTACGATTCTTGACTGTTTCTGTCGAATTGGGGGTCTTATTGTGTGTATTGTTGTTGTATCTGCTAAGTAGCTGATTCCGGTCATGGAGATCCCCGGTACCAGGGGTAGGGGTGTCCCTTGTTGCCTTAGGCACGAAAGCGGATCGGCTCCACAAAGCTCCGTCGCTCCAGGCCCTTCAATCTGACAGTTTCACACCCAAGCTGAATACCCGAACTCCCGTAAGCAGCAGTAGCAACAACAATAAACAACAATAATAATAACAAACAATGGTAATAATAACAGATAACAGCAAGTGTAAGTATAGGACAATAGTAATAATTAATAGTAAATACTACTAATAGTAATAATCAAATAGTATTAGGCTAAAATAACTAGAGGGATGTGAAATGTTTGATTTAGACAGTGGAATAAACGGTACTAATATGCAATTGGTGGATATCTCGCGCCCTGGCTCCAGTATCAGCATACCTATCCGTGTTACTATGTAAGTCAGCACACCCCATCCCTGCGCACCACCCCCACCTGCGCACCCATTTTTATGGCAAAACGATGACGGCGAAAAGGACGATGGCTTCAATTTTCTACCATAACCACCTCTTCTAGACGAAATGAATCGCAGAGACTATCAAATTCCTTCTCCTGATCACGAATAGCTGCAAGAGATTTCTGTCAAAAAGGGTGGTAGGCCAAGGGTGCTGGAAGCGATGCATACGCAGAGCGCCTAGGATGCCAGGAAGGCGCTAGGAGAAACGTTTGGCCGAGGACCGCGCTAGGTGCGCTTGAGGGCCGCACTAGAGGCGCTTAGTCACAGGGAACACGCCAGAAGGAGGCGCGTAAGGGACACGGACAGGCCTTGGGAAAGGACAAGCACAATACACATCACGATTGACCCCTGAATGGGTGTCGACGTATATTCGAACAATTTCCATTGGATTTTTTCTGCGAGGCGTTGTGACCGCTTAATGTTGGCGATATTCACGAACGTCACATTGGGGTTAGGGACTACTCTCTTCTTTTTATATGGTATGCAGAGCTTTAATTTGGCCTCTGCTTCACTTGTACGCCTCTCGGTACCGACGATATTTACGTTCCTCTTATCGATCGCCTTCCCTGACTTCTCGAGGGCATACATCGTATGCCGTTTGATCGTCCGAGGGGTTCCGTCCAGCATATTGATGAACTTTTTTATATCCTGTGATCTCTGAGGGGTCCCCGGGTATTCGATCCCACCCCTCGTGAACCTACGAGGGGTGACAGGGTCCGGAAGAAGAGGGGCCCCGTGTTTATGGTGAACTGCGAGCTCTCGAGGACCCTATTGCGGTTGACTGGCTATAGTCCCGTCGTCTTCCACCCTGACCGGATATTTACGTTGGAAAATGCACGATGATGGGCCAACGTGTAGCAGCGAAGAAACCCCTGCTTTCCGAGGTCCGACCCATCGACGAGAGAGCTCCGGGAGGAGACCTCGTTCCGGTAGTGCTTCTTGAGAGGGCTAAAGATCGATATATCGAGTGGCTGAGTGATGTGATTCATATGTGCGGGTAGGAAGATTGTATATATGTTCCGTTGGTAGTATTCCTACATGAAATTAGTATTGGTGTGAATCCTATGGCTATCGACGATCAATAATCGTAGTATATAAGCCTCATCGCTTTAGGGCTTCGTTATGGGGTTAAATATGGTCGTTAGCTACTCAAGGCCGACTCTGTGGCTCGTCTACCTATTCGTCGTCGCTGTGAACTTCCATTTATCGAGCCCTTCTATATCCGATGGAAACCACTGCTGCTGGACCGTCTGCCCCTTATATATGACGAGGGGAGGAAGTGGTGGCCGAGATATACTCGATAATTGTGACGGCCAGAGCAACGGTGAGATAACTCCTCGATTGGGCGCTATAGACGAAGATCCTAAACTAGAGAAGAGGAGTCTGAAACGAGCAACGGCAGGAATGCGCGATCGCGACTAAGTGTGAGGGGTCTGTGAAGCTTACGCTGAGGCCTTGCTTAGCTCACGGTTATGCGCCGCACCCTGACCATTGAGGCTGTGGCTGTTGTGGCTTTTAGGCTTTTTGGCCTGAAAGCTACAGTACTGGTCGTTCTGAGGGCTGGCCCTCACAATAATAGTCGTCTATATGCGTGATGTAGGCTTTTTGACGTAGATCTTCTTTCTTTTAGAGTGCCCAAGGACTAAATGGGTATCTACTGTAAGAATAAAAAGATAAAACACCTTACTAATACCCCTAGGCACGCTCGTGGCCAACCCAGGTATTGCGTGGCCGACCCTAACGTTAATTACGGGCAAGCTATGCAGCAGCTAAACCTTAAGCAGTAGTAAACCTACGGGGGATCCAAAGGGTTCTAAGAGCATCTAAGAGGCCTATGCGCCCAGGAGCCCCGAGGCCTATATATTCAGGGCCTCCAGCACCCTAGCTAGCTCTCTCTCTCATGAAAAAACAAGCAATAAGATCAACCACTATTCAACTATTACTCTTACTACAACATTCTCTCTTTTATATACATATTATACATCAAACCTATACTTTCTCTAACTCTCTTAATCGCGATATTACTATAAAAATCTTTAGATTTCTTAGTACTAACCTCAATACCCTCATACCTATACTTATATATAGTAATAAAACTTATTATAACTTATTTAATTATTATACTCTAGTTTTATAATATATTTACTTTATAGTTTTAAAATTAATATATTACTTATAGAATTTTACTATAAAAAGAAATCTATATAAACTATACTTTTTATTAAAACTAATATAGTTAATAAGCGAGTGCACTAGATAAGCGAGTATACCACCTAACCACAACTATAATATATATCTAACTAGAAGTAAATAATAGAACTATTAAATTAATTAAAATTATTTAGAGTCCTTTTAATTAGACGTTTTTTTAATAAATTAATATGTTTATATATTATAACTAGTGTTCCTATAGATACTATACCGCCATTAGCCTATCTCAGTTCTTAGTCGGCGACTACTACTCTAGTACGTTTCTTCTTTAATTTAGACTATAGTCTCCCTTTATAATTAAAGGTCTTTAGCCTTAACTATAGTAAGACTTCTTCTTTACCTAAGATAGGCTTTTTTAGTCCTCTAGTATCGACTAAGTATATTATTCCCCACTTAAAGAATTTTATTCTTAGACCTTAATAGAACAATCTAATATATAAACCTATAAGCCCCCTTTAATAAATACTTAACTGCCTTAATAGTTAAAGTTAGAGAGCTATTCTAATAGTAGGAGAGTCGATTCTTAATGAGTTCTAATTAATAAGACGCTTCTGTTAGGTTATTTAGTATCTAAGAAGTCTATAGGGGAGGTGTTATTAGGAGGGACCCTGGGGGTATTAGGGTGTATAACTTAACGTTAAGCTTTAAAAGTACACTTTTAGTACTTAAAGAAACAATTCTAGCCCCTCTAAAACCTCCTTAGATGGTTTTTATTGTTAAGGTTTATATAAAAGCCTTGTGAAACATAGGGAAGAAGTCTTCTTTTGTAATATAGGTATTACTCCAGTATATTTTATCTTTAATTTGTCGACCGTACGCCTTCTTTAAGGGCCTAAAATACTTAATATCTAAGAGCTATAGTAAATAAGACGAATAAGCCGGCACATAGAGTATAACGATATTGTTTTCCTTATAATATATTTTAAAGTCTATAGAGTAGTGACTTTCCTACCTATTAACGATAAGGAGGCGGTGAATGTCTTATATACGCGGTTTTATATACTGGTCAAAGTGCTAGAGCTAATTTAGGCCTCTTTTATTTATTATCTATCCGTTTTTAGATATTATAATAACCCAGTTATATAAGAGACCGGTTTTTATATACTAGATAGAGAGGTAATATTAGTATATAATAATAATATATAGTAGAATACTATAGTCTAACGAACTAATAGTCTAAATAATTATAACCTATTTATAGTTACTAGACTATATTATTTTAATATTTAAATGCCTCTTAGTACTTATAGCGACTATTCTAAATATAATCTAGTCTATTATAAACCTAGTCTTATTAAAGTTATAGATATCTAAGTCTATAATACTATATTTCGCAACTATATTTACTATAAGCTAAAACTATACGTTTATTTTATTTAGGTCTTTATATTAAGTCCTTTTATAGTCGTACGTATAAAAAAAAGCATATCTAGAGCTATAGTTATCGCTTAATAAAGTTTAAAGCCTAGTACTTTCTAACTAGGGGCGCGTCGTAGTCGGCGAGTAGTCGATTAGCTATATCTTCAATACTACTAATATGGGAAGGAAACGATTAGGAATCTAGGTCGATAATGTATTTAACTAGTTTTTCTTCTTTAAGTACTATTAAATTCTATAAGTTAAGTATAGTATTATATTATAATAGGGTATCTTTTAATCTATATATTAATATATTATAACTAATTAAGTAGATCTTTGTTATAGCTCGGATACTAAGTTTAGGGTCTTTTTAGATAGCCTATATAGCTAACTATACCTATACTTCTTGCCTCGTTAATTATATTATTCTTAGTAGAGTAATTAAAAGTAAGGTTAAAGTGGTTGCGCGGTCGCGGTCGGGTAGCGCACTTACTTATCTAGCGCACTCGCTTATTAACTACGTTATAAAATAAAGATAAATAAATTAGTAAGTATATAATTAATTAAAAAATAAAAATACTTTTTTTATTATTATTTTAATTAAATAATGTTTTTTAAATAAAGTAATATAGTATAATGTATATGATAAGCGAGTGAGCCGGACAAGCAAGTGGGCCACCCCTTATCGCTAGTTAAATTACGATTTTTAATCATTTATTAAAATTCTAATTATAGATCAAAAGTCTTATAATATTTTATATCCCTATTAATAAGAATTATCTATAAGAAGAAAATATTCTAAAAAGTATTCTATTAACTATAGGCTCTAATTATAAAAATTACCTTATCGATAAGGCCTATCTTACGTACACGAGTTATAGCTTATAGAGAATTTCGGAAAATATTTGTTCTATATATATAATTCCTATCGATTAGTATATAGAAAGTTATAGTATTTTCTATTAAAGGTTAAAGATGTTTTAAATTATTGATTTATTAGTAATAAGGAGTGGCCCCTCGCTTGTCCGGCTCACTCGCTTATCATATACGTTGAAGTATTTTTTATAGTAAAGAGGTTATTAAATAAGATTTTTAAGTATTAAAATAATAGTTTAAATTAGTATGTATAGCAGTGAGAAATCTCCATACTAGGGCTCCTATAAGAGCCTATATTGTATTGGACTTAACGGCTTATTGCCGATCCGCTAAGGCGATATGGGTGTAATCTGATAAGTACTTCTCTTATGCAGATAATCGAGATAAGGCCAATTTACTCAGAAACGCACTGTGCGCGCCAGGGCCCGCATGGAGGCCGGCGCTCAGCCAGACTAACGCTCATCCGGTCTGGCGTCAACCTGAGTATGAGTCACACATCAGTCGAATTCTGGGATTGGACCATTTCTCCTCGGTGAAACCAGGGTGCCTCACGGTACATTCGATTGTTGTAGACATCTCCGCACATTGTTGACATGTTGGACGTGAGCCACTGCCTGCTGCGCATTCCAACAATACCTGTAGTTCCAGTACCGTCAGATCCCGCCCCACCACCCTCAGGGCTTGCCAAACACGCCCTTCGCCTCGTGTTTTTCGATTTGGTAAATGGCTGCCTGAAAGTCTACAAAAGCCCGCTATTTCCTCGCCCACAGCACGTTGTCATTCTTCCCGTTCCATCATTACCCATCATCCTCACGTCTTCACTACAAGTTTGTATCGCCCGAGAGGCTCCCCAAGATGCATTAAATCATAGCCTTTTCTCGGCCATTTTTCCACCCCTCAGTTTCACACCATTCAGTCTCGACTGATAAATAACAATCTCCCCACTCAACCTCAAACGTCAGCTCAGCCTTCTCAGGTCGATCTGAACTTCAGCACGTCTCGTACTCTTCGCTCCAGTTCCTTCTCAACCGCCACAATTCAACCCCAAGACTTTCCAGTCTTCACCACGGATTCCTCGTCACCATGGCTTCCCTCCAGTTCATCCAGCCTGCCGGCACATCGCGCGCAACAACAACCCTTGACCAGCCCCGTCGAGCAGCCTCCGCAGGACTTCGTCTTGTTCGATTCTCCGCACACCCGCAGCAGTCAACCTAGACTGTTGACCTCGCAGTCCGCTCTCGGACGTAACCAACGTCGTCACTCCTCTCACCATCTGGTCCACCAGTCACGACACATTCGCCCATCCATCAGTTATCACAACCAACAAGCAGCACAGACACAGGCGGCCGCCTACCCAAGGTCTTTCCTTGCGCTCCAAACGAAGCAGGGGCCTCATACACAGACTTCGGAGTTCTACGCTTCATCAGCGCCATCATCATCGGTTGCCTTGAACCAATCAAACCGTCGCCAGCGACCTCCAGTTCCCCTGTTTTCTCAAAGCACGAAATATCCCACTTCCAATATGGATTTCACTGGTGTGTGCGCCCGATATAGTCGCAAAATTTCGAATCGCTCACATATCTCTGACATAGATATCGACGACTTCACCGGCTTTGAGGGCGGTGCGTCTACGACGTTTTCATCCCCTGCAATGCCGACGGTCTTTGACCTAGGAGGCAGTGTATCCGGGGCGAGCAACATGGGGACGGTTTCGCCACAAGATCTGCTTATCCACGAGCCTTTCATGTCGGCGCCGAACTCTACGGCGCTGACAGCGCTGACTTCCCCTTCGATCTACGACGAGTCCCCCGACTTGCATGACGGGTATGATGTTTCACCCAACTTTGGAAGCGCCGACTTCGAAACCGGTTCCACGAAGGATTGGTTCTCTTTGTTCCCCCAAGAGACCGTTCCTGGTGAACGTGAGGTAGAGCTGGCTGCTGAAACATCCCCCGATTCTAGACCTGAGGACCTCGAGCTGGTTGAAGTTGGGTCTAGGTCGGCACGACGAAAGCCGGGGAACTCTCCTTCATCTGGCTCTACCCGCCATTCGTCTGTGTCAGGGGTTTCGTCTCGCAAACGGGACAAGCCCCTACCACCCATCATTGTTGAAGACCCCAATGACGTGATCGCGATGAAGCGAGCTAGGAATACACTCGCAGCGCGCAAATCGCGAGAACGTAAGGCCCAGCGCTTTGAGGACCTTGAGGAGAAGATCCGCAAGCTAGAGGCGGAGCGTGACCATTGGAAGAGTATTGCACTGGGTCGATCTTGATTTCGGTATAATGCGGCATGTAGGGGGTTTGAGATTTCATTTAGGTTTTGCTTTGAAGATTCAGTGTCTCACATTTAGACTCGTGCAATTTCAATATACTCCGTGGAAAGAATTTGTGTCCTGACAAAATGGTATCCGGCCGAAGTAAAAGATCCCTGTCAGGTACCTTCTACCCACCCCTACCCTCACCCCCCTGACTAAAGGTACTTCTGCCAGCCTGTTGGCCTGTTAGTCAACTTACCTTCCTATCCATCAACACCATCACTATGGACCTATCTACTGCCAACTGCAGCTCCTTTGGCAGGCCAGCTAACTGCCATACAAAGTAGTTAACTGAACCTGACCGTGTTCGAATTCGCACCCTCTTTTTCGATGCCCATCTTAACAGACAGGAGATCTCTAGGCTGACTGGCTTTACTATCTTTTAAGTTAAGCAAGCCCTGAGATCTCTAGCTACTACTGCCCAGCCTCGGTCTGGGCGCCCTCCAGCCCTCAGTCAGCAGAAGGAGGAAGAGCTGGTTGAGTATGTGACCTCTTCTCATCAAGGGCGCCTTCCCAGCTCTCTCTTATCCTCTTTAATGGGGCCTATGGAGAGTATACTATCCGAAGCACTCTTAGACGCCTTGGATATAGGCGATATGTGGCTAAGGAAAGGCCTCTCCTTTCTGATGCAACTCGTTAGAAACGCCTAGCCTGGGCTTTAGCCCATGTTAACTGGTCCCTCTAGGACTGGCAAAGGATTATCTGGACTGATGAGACCTGGGTTCTTGGAGGTAACTATAGGAAGGTCTATGTCACAAGACGGGCTAAAGAAGAGCTGGATCCAACCTGTATTATCTAGAGGCCTAAGAGGAGGCAAGGCTGGATGTTTTGAGGATGTTTTGCAGGCAGTATAAAGGGCCTAGGTATAGTATGGGATATGGAGAGCTGGGGAACTATTACTGCTGAGTCCTATCAGCAGCATATAGTCCCTCTAATCTATAGGTTTATCTCCCTAATGGATTAAGGGCTAGAGGACAGAAGGCTGGTCCTTATGCAGGATGGAGCCCCCGCTCATTCAGCAGCCAGCACTCTAGAGGAGCTAGCTAGTAGGGGTATAGAAGTTATAGACTTCCCCCTATACTCTCCAGATCTTAACCCTATAGAGCCCTGCTGGAACTGGATGAAGGAGTATATCCAGGTGAATTATGGGCATATTCCACAGCTAGCTCGCCAGACCCTTTACAGCTAGGTTCGAGAGGCATAGAACGCGCTTCCAGGGGAGTATTGTGGGCAGCTTCTATGGAGTATGGGAGAGAGATAGCAGGGAGTGATTGATACGAATGGTGGGCATACCAGATTCTGACTTTGTGCTAGGCTGGATACTAAAAGAATAGGATGGAGCATGTACTGTAATTTAGTGTGTCATAGGAGTGTATTGGAGGGTGAACCTAACAGGGATCTTTAACTAACCCCTAATACCTTTTACAATATACTTATATTCCTCCTAGTTTTGTATAGTTTTATATAATTATAAACTTAAATATTATAACGTGGTTTACTAGTCAGCGGTAAATATCAGTTAGCGGCGAGCTTTTTCCCAAACGCGGTCGGCACCTAACCACTTAAACCTTTGACGCGTAACAACTTCACGACCACAATACCGGTTTACACATAAGAACAGAAAATCATCCTTACTATCGAGGCGATTCGATCGATACGCGCTGCAGGCGGTAAATTAAGTGTATTACGTACTGCGAAGACCTATAGTATCCCCAAAAGTTTCCTACGATATAGAATAAATAATCGACCCCGATGCGAATATATCTAACCCCTACGATATAAACTCGGTCTAATCGAAGAGAAAATACTTCTCTAATACGTTACCGAATAGGATTCTAGAGGATTTCCCTTACGACTCGTTAGTATAGAAGATATAGCTAATCTCCTACTATGGGTACGTAATAGTAAGCTTATTAGTAAGTACTGGGCTAAGTAGTTTATAGACTCCTAACTATTATTAAAAACTAAATTTAATTATCTATATAATTATTAAAGGGCCTTTTAAAAGATCCTATAGTTATTTTAAAGTAGTTTGTACTATTATATAATATAATAGCTAAATATGGTATTAGAGAGGGGGACGTATACAATTTTAATAAGACTAGCTTTATAATAGGTACTATTACTACGTTAATAGTAGTAACACGTGCCGATAGACGCGACAAAGTAAAGTCTGTTTAACCTAGTAACTGTGAATGGGCTATAGTTATTGAATGTATTAATTTGAGTGGGTAGTATATTCCTCTATTTGTAATCGTTTAAGGCGCCTATTACTTTACTAGTTAGACTATGGAATGAGGTTTTCTAGACGACTAGGTTATTAAACCGACTACTAATAGATAGACTAATAATAAAATAGGTCTAGACTAGATTAAATACTTTAATAAATATACTAAGGGTTATACTAAAAGTATCTATTAGATACTTAATATCGACGGTCACGAGAGCTATTTATCGGCTAAATTTAATAATTACTATAAGTAGAATACTATTATTACTATTAGTATGCCTCTGTATTTATCTTATCTACTTTAGCTCTTAGATATTGCACTTTACTTGCCTCTGAAACGCGCATATAGCGATAAAATCAACTACTTTATCTAAGCTTCTATAAACTATATTATAAAGTCTAAGTTCTTTATCGGCTTCTATTATATATATTAAAAGGTTTTTATAAAAGAAAATATTAAATCTATATTTCTAGGAGCTATAATTACCCTATAGAACCTAAAGTATATTATTAGTAAACTTAATGTGTATTTATAGACGCCTATACCCCTATAGACTAACCCTTTAATACTACTACCTTAGTAGTCGCAAACGCCCTCTAACTCCTAATAAACTATTTTACAATCTAAATTTATTAAAAGGTAGATCTCTATTTATTAGAAAAGTTCCCTAACTCTAATAATTAAAGTAGTCGAGTAAATATTAAAGGGTATATAAGTAATAGTATACTTAATTACTCTTTTAGCCGATAGGGTTCGTATACTTAAGGATATAAATATAGTACTTACTAAATACTAGAGGGCTAAAAAGCTTAAGGTATAATTTAGAGGGGTACTTAGTATAGAAGAATCTTAGGTTTTACTAGAAGAGAAATAGAAAGGGAAACGTTTAGTACCTTGAGATAACGAGGAGGGGGGTCTATTAAAGAGGGTTAAGTCGGCTTAGAGACGCTATAGTATGTGTAGTGAGATAGGATATAATGTGCGAACCTGTTCTAAAGATATAGAATTATCGAATAATTTAAACAGCAAAAACGAATAGTTAATTTAATATATTATAGTTAAGAAATACTTAATATTATATAGTAAGGGTAGGAAAAAGCTCGCCACTAACTAATATTCGCCACTAACTAGTAAACCATGTTATATAAATCTATTATTAAAATAGTAGTTATAGCTAGGTAAGTTTTAAGTTGTTTTTATATTTTAATATAAATATTTTTATAATTAAAGTTAAGTAATTTTATATATTTTAATATATAACGTAGGTAATAAGTGAGTAGATTAGATAAGTAAGTAGATTACCTCCTTATTATACCTTAAAGTAGACTTCTTTAAGAAAGTATATAGTCGATAAATTAAGGATAAGATATACTAGAGTAATACCTATATTATAAAAAAGACTTCTTTCCTACATTTTACAATACCTTTATACAATCCTTAATAATAAAAAACATTTAAAAAGGTTCTAGAGGAGCTAGACTTATTCCTTTAAGTACTAAAAGTATACTCTTAAAGCTTAATATTAAGTTATGTACTCTAATACCTTTAGGGTCCCTCCGAATAATACCCCCTATATAGACTTCTTAAATACTAAATAACCTAATAAAAGCATCTTCTCAGTCCAAACTCACTAAAAACTAAGTCTCTAGATATTAAAATAACTTACTAACTTTAATTATTAAAACTATAAATATTTATTAAAGAAAGCTCGTAGGTTTATATACTAAATTACTTTATTAAAGTCTAAAGTCTAGATCCTTTAAAAGGAGTATAATATACTGAGCTCATACTAGAGAGTAAAGAAAACCCGTTTTGGATAAAGAGAGAGTCTTACTATAGTTAAAGTAAAGGACCTTTAATTATAAAGGGAGACTATAACTTAGATTAAAAAGGAAATGTACTAAAGTAGTAGTTACTAACTAAGGACTAAAACGGGCTAATAGTAATGTAGCGCCTGTGGGAACACTAGTTATGATATACGATTATATTAATTCACTAAAGAAATGTTTAATAAAGAGAATTCCAAATAGTTTTAATTAATTTAATATTCTGAGTATTATTTTATTATTGTATTTATAAAGTAGCTATAGTTAGGTAGTATACTCGCTTGTCTAGTGCGCTCGCTTATTAACTTTATTATTTATAATATTATTTAATATTTATTAGTTATAATATAATTAATTAACTATTCGTTATTGCTATTAAATTTATTAAATAATTCTATATTCTTAGAATAGGTTTGCGCACAATATCTCTCAGTTATATCATAGTTAAGTAGTACGAGAGAAGCTTCCCTACTATGTTAAAGCTTAAGGTATAGATTATAGAGTACGAGATCGACCCTAGCGGCCGGCTATTATTCTAAGATAGGATCTAAGTACCTAGTAGTAATAACAAGGACGAAAATATAAACGTACTATAAACTCGTATTATCTAGGATATCCACAACTTAATTCTAAATACCTACCTAGGGAGGGACTCTATACTAGCCCTTATAAGTAGGCACTTCTACTAACTAGGGTAGTTATAGTTTATATGCTACTTTTATAGGAACTATAATAGGTATAGTTAGAACTATATATAGAGAGAGAAGTAAAAAGGGCTATTAAAACCCTTACCCGTACTAATATATATATATAGTAACCTCTTTATACACTTTATTACTAACCTTTTCTGTACTATTAATAATAAGAGGTTCTTTTAGGTTATTATTAATAAACTTAGTAAGGATATAATACTTAAGCTAATAGAGAGTATAGAGGTAGAAGTATATATAGAGTACTTCTTTATATATTACTTTTATTTTTATAGTATACTAAAATCTATTATAAGTAATTAAGGAAGTAATTAGACGAGCCGTTTTTAGTATTACTTTTATACTCTACTAGGGATTAGGTAGTACCTAAGTACTATATACTACCTATAGATAGATAGTGGTCCTAAAAGGATAAATTAGGAGATCTAGACCTACTTTTATAACTATATCGCTTATATATAAGATACCTAGGTACGTAACTTACCTATAGTATAGTTAGTACTCTATAGCTACGAGAATATTACAATCGGTATAAGTAATTTCTTCCTTAAGTACGGGTACTATATCGACCCCTTTTCAGTCGTAAATATTAACTTATATATCGCTAAGGGCCCTAAGGAAGCTATAGTAAGAGAACTAGTAACGAGACTATAGGATATTATAGATAGAGTTTAATTAGCTATAGTAGTAGTATAATAATACTACGAGGATACTATAAACACAAAGTACTAGTCTACTAAGAGGTTAGAAGTTAGGAATAAGGTCTAGTTATATATAGGCCACTACTACTTACTATAACCCAATAAAAAGCTTACCTAGATTTGCTATAAGTATATAATAACTAAGGTTATATTACCCTATATAGTAGAACTTAGTGTCCCCTTAGTTATATATCTACGCTTCTACATTAACGTCCTTAAACAAGCAGGGACCAATCCCCTTCCTAGTCAGATCCTAGATGGCCAGTAGCCGCCCCTAATACTAGACGACAAGGGGGAAGAGACATAGGGGATAGAGAGTATAGACGCTACTACTTGGAAGTAGTGCGGCCGTGGACGTCAAAGGGTCGTTCTGGTGAAGTGGAAGGGCTATGCCGAATGGATATGGGAGCCCGTAGAGAAGTTCTTTAAGACTACTACTCTAGAGACCTTTAAGAATAGCTATAGCCTAGTAATGGAGTACGACGGCGACCTAGCACTTGTGCTATGTGGAGGGGGGAGGTAATATTACGGGCCGAGGCCCGGCTTAGAGATCTCCGGCTCTGCCGGAGTATGCGCTACTATTCTGCCGCGCTATACTGTATCGTACGCGCTCCTTAGTTATATCCCTCTAATAGCTCTACTATAGATATCCTCCTCTTTATCTTAGAATAGTCAATCGACGGTACCCCTACATTGAGCAAGCCTAGGGGCTAGCCCCTTATAAATAGACTAATAATAAAATAAGTCTAGACTAGATTAAACACTTTAATAAATATACTAAGAACTATACTAAGGGTATCTATTAGATACTTATTATTAATAGTTATAAGAGCTATTTATTAAGTAAATTCAATAATTACTATAAATAGAACACTATTATTACTATTAGTATACCTCTATATTTATCTTATCTACTCTAGTTATTAGATATTACCCTTTATTTACCTCTAAAATACGTATATAGCGATAAAATCAACCTCTTTATCCGAGCTTCTATAAACTATATTAGAAAGTCTAAGTTCTTTATTAGCTTCTACTATATATACTAGAACGTTTTTATAAAAAAAAATATTAAATCTATATTCCTAGGAACTAGAATTACCCCATAGGACCCAGAACATATTATTAGCAAGCTTAATATATATTTATGGACGCCTATACTCTTATAGACTAACCCTTTAATACTACTACTTTAGTAGTCATAAACGCCCTCTAACTCCTAATAAACTATTTTATAATTTAATTTTATTAAAAAGTAGATCTTTACTTATTAGAGAAACTCTCTAACTCTAATAATTAAAATAGTCGAATAATTATTAAAGGATATATAAGTAATAGTATACTTACTTACTCTTTTAACCAATCGGTTTTATATACTTAAGGATATAAATATAGTACTTACTAAGCACTAGAGGGCCAAAAAGTCCTACATATAACTTAGAGGGGCACTTAGTATAGAAGAATTTCAGGTTTTACTAAAAGAAAAACAAAAAGAGAAACGTTTAGTACCTCGAGATAATAAAAAAGGGGGTCTATTAAAGAGGACTTAGCCGGCTTAGAGACACTATAGTGTATGTAGTGAGACTGGATATAATGTACGAACCTATTCTAAGGACATAGAATTATCTAATAAATTAAATAGTAATAATAAATAGTTAAATAATTATATTATAGTTAAGAAATACTAAATAATGTTGTGGACGTGGGAAAAAGTTCGTCACTAACTAATATTCGTTACTAACTGATAAACTACGTTATATATATATATATATTTATGAGAATGTATAGATTTATTTAACTTTAATTTTAAAATATCTATATTTAAATGTTAAAAATAATTAAAAAATTAGTTAGTTAGTTAAAAATAACTATTAAATATACTTATTTATATATTTTACTTAATATATATATTACTTAAAATAATTTAAACTAGTTATTGAACTTTAATTATAGCAATATTTATACTAGAACTCAAAAACAAGTAAATATATACTACTCGTAGTACATACCTAAGAACTATTTACATCTAAACGTTCGTTTTTTTGTAAAATTCACCGCCTTCCTTATTTCGTTAGACCTGCACAGTTGAGTCGGAGGCCCAACCATTCCGCCCTGCCAACCCCCTGCCATCATTAACAGGTGAGGTGGCTAGCTAGTGTTGTACACATCTTGCCGTGATCAGCGTCCCCCAACATACTCCAACGGCGAAGTTCCTAGAGCACTCTTCATACCCCAATTCAATCATCATCGACTCGGGTGACGCACCACCACGCAAATTGTCTTCTTTGCCATGGTAATCCGATGTACCCTGCTCCGACGTCGCCATCGTGGAAACCAACTGACCAACACCATAGGCGTCCACACAAGTCATCTCCAATTCTGGCCACGATGACATGATTGTACGTGGCAATAGCTCCTCGGCCTCCGTGCCCACCCACCTTGCGATTTTACGACAGCCAACTGTTGCCGCGACAGGCAGACGTTGTGGACGCCTCTCGTTTGAGTATTCCCACTAACCGCTCTCGTTTAACAGCACGACGCTGTCCTTGATTACTACGGTCGTCGTCTTGCGACATGCTCGAGCGACCGCACCATCAAAATCTTCGAAATTGAGGGCGAGTCCCAGCGTCTCATAGAAACTCTCAAGGGGTACGTCCATCATCGATTTTGAGGCCGGGCGCCAGCTCTCTTCTCTGCTGACCGTGCTGCCACAGTCACGATGGTGCAGTATGGTGTGTTTCTTGGGCGCATCCCAAGTACGGCAACATTTTGGCCTCGGCGGGCTACGACGGCAAGGTTTTCATCTGGAGGGAACAGAACAGCCAGTGGCAAAAGATATTTGACTTCGCTCTGCACAAGGCTTCTGTCAATATTGTCTCCTGGTCGCCGCACGAGTCGGGTTGCCTTCTGGCTTGTGCCTCTTCTGATGGCAACGTTAGCGTCCTCGAGTTTCGTGACAACAGCTTCGACCACGTCACGTTTCCTGCTCACGGCTTGGGCGTTAACTCTGTTTCGTGGGCACCGGCTACAGCACCCGGCAGTATCATCAGCAGCTCTCCTGCACCTGGCTCCGCTGGTGTGAGGCGGTTCGTCACCGCCGGGTGTGATAACCTGCTCAAAATTTGGGCATTTGACTCGACATCGCAATCTTATACACAGGAGCAAGAGCCTCTTGCCGGCCACACGGATTGGGTACGGGACGTTGCCTGGTCACCCACGGTTTTGCAAAAGTCGTACATCGCATCAGCGTCCCAGGACAAGACCGTTCGAATCTGGACATCAGACTCGTCGGGGACGGCGCAGTGGAGTTGCAAGGTTTTGAGTTTCGATGCTCCCGTTTGGCGCGTCAGCTGGTCTTTGAGTGGCAATGTCCTGGCCGTGAGTGGAGGCGATAATAAGGTGTCTTTGTGGAAGGAGAATCTCAGGGGGGAGTGGGAATGCGTCAAGAGTATGGAGGAGTAAGCCGACGTCCTGTGGTGCCACGAGCAAGGCGTTCACGGAACAACTGGGGCATGGGTCGGTGTCACAAGCATGAAATTGCCTGTCGGAATTACTGCCATTTCCTTTGGAAGTTGAGGTACTTATGTCTTAATCTCATTCCGGCGCTACTGTTCTTGTAGTGATATTGGCGCGATGCTCTGGATCAAGGCATGGCCGTTGTGGCCGGTCCCTTTCACCCAAGATCGCCTGGACTCAACCCAGGGCCATGACGAAAGTTGCAGGAGCTTCGAACGTCACTCCTCCCACCAAGGCCGCAGGGAAGCCGGCAAGAGCAAGGGCATGAGTCGCCAATGCTGTCGCAGCAACTGACTAGGTTGACGTGAAGCTGGGGGCCGAGCTGAGTGAGTCTTCTGGCACATCCGTACACTATGAAGCCTGCACCCCATCCACCCCCTCGCGGGCGGGGGGGCGCTGGGCGCATGTGGAGTCCAGCATCATCAAGAATGAGGCCTTCTGTCAGTCTCACGGGCATGGAGCAGCTTTGCGGGCGACGTTGAGGCTCTTTTGAATGGACGGCCTTGCACAACCGAAAGAATCAAAATCAACCCCGATTATCTTGATTGCGTGACCTGCGTGTTTCCCAAATTTTCAAAGCGGTTGCGAGAGTCGATGCAAACTGCTGCAAAGAAAGTCAATGTCTCAGCTGTGCGCGCTCAATCTCTCCTCACACGTCTGCTGTGACTCCAACTTCAGACCTGAAAATAGCTAAACAGCCGCTCATAGAGAAAATGCACAGCTACTGGCAGGTCAAAATGACCAGAGTTACAGTTAATCAGATAAATGTTCAATTTTATGGAGTTACATTGAAGAAATAGGTGTAAAGAAACCAATGATTTTGCCTGCAAACGTCAAACTGCGCTACACATTTACGCCATATCCCACGAGGAGAACATCAAGGCCCATATATCCCACTTCAACGAAGGCCGATAACGCTCATCTCCAATGTCCAGACACGCCTGATCCAAATCTTAAGTTTGCCCTGAACACCTTCGACATTCTCTAGCTCGACACCTTCCCACCAGCACCGTCTAGCAGGCTTCCGCCAGAAAAGGAGCAGCTTTTGTGCCATTCCCACGGCATTAGTGCCCATTTCGTTCCCTCTGATGTCGCTACGCAAACGCGCCAGTGCCAGGCTGCAGACAACCGCCTTGTTGGGTTCTCCCGCCCGGTGACCCCAAACGTCATCGTGGTTGAAGCCGCTGGTGTCCAGGTGATTAGCCTCGAGATCGCACATCATAAAAAAGAAACGTATTCCCGCCCTTGATTAACTTACCCAGCGGTGAGCATTTCGATAAGATGAGCCTCAGTAGTGCCAGGCTCATCGCTTCGTTTCAGACCAGAGAATATACCATTCTGCTGCAGCAACGCTTTGCCCGCTGCTCTTTTCACCTCCATCATCTGCGGTTGTGTGATGTCAGTTCGCGGCGGAATGACGTAAAAATCCAGGTCCTCCCGCAGAACGATGATGCCCGCTCGCTTCGACGCATCGTCTCTCGACCCCATCGCATCTGCGGCTGCGGCATCATCATCTTGCGAGCCGCTTGAGGATGCCTCGGCGGGTATGGACTGGGCAACGGTGCGAAAAAAGTCGAGCATGTACTGCAATGAAGCTGGGTCATACTGTGAGGGGGCCCCCGGTCAGCAAGCAAAGTCACCAAAAGACACAAAACTGCCGGTACATACATCGACTTGGACCGCGTCGCCGTCGGCGAAACCGCCAATATGTCCCTCGGGAAAGAGTCCATTTGGGAACAAGGACAACAGGACAAATTCGGGCAACGTCAGGAGCTCGTCCCTCGAGAGAACAAACCTGGTACCACTGTAGTGCAATTGTGAGCAATTGGGATTGTTTACCGCGTGTACCTGGTCTTACCGAAGGTCCATTGCGATCGTCTCATCTGCTCCAACATCTGATATTGAGTGTGAGCATCTGGTTACCAGTGGTGTTCGAGGGGATATGATTCACCTCCAATCGCATTTATCGGCGGACCACCCTGTTGCACTTGAGTAATGATACTCGAGGCGCCGCCGGCGTTGGCCATCAGATACGTAAAAGAATGGAGCGGGCTGGGTCCTTCTGAGTAGGCAGGTGGCGGTTCGGCGTCTTCGTCCTTCGCAGCGGATGCCCTCTTTGTATCCCGGGGAAGGGCACGCTTTGTCTCGGCGAGGGTCTGGTCAAACGAAGTCGAGGTTGGCTGGGACGATGCAAACTCCCCGATGAAAGGTGCGTATGCTGGTGCCGCAAGAGACGGGCTGGCCGAAGTAACGGATGAATTCCCGAGGGCGCACCTGTAGTCCGAAGGAGACGTAGGCTCTGAGTAGAAAAGGGAAGCAAACGGGGGCGGACGGGAACTTGAGGCCTCAGAGGCTGGGTATTGGGGCGGAGGGGATAGCGCGCGAACACTGGCGGTTCCTGCTTTTGGTATTTGTTCTCCCGTTTCGCGTTGGTTTTGCCGTGGAACCTTTTCAGACCTTGGTCTTCTTTCAATTTGAGAGGCGACTGCGAGCCGGACGGACACGGGCTGCCCGTTCCTGGCTTCTTGCGGACCTGGCGACGTGATGGCGGTGATTTTGTAGCGGTGCCCTTGCGGAAAAGACCAGTTGATAATGGAGCGCGACAGAGCGGAGCCCGATTCACGCAATTTTGGGGGAGAGCTTCCACAACGAAATGCGGGAGAGAGATTGGGGATATTGTCAAAGGGGTTTAATGAGGTCTCATCAGCGAGCGTATGGGGATGGATCAGAAGGATGGCGGTTCGAGGATGAGCACTGTGAATTGGGGAGGGAGTGGCCCCACCCTTTTGGCTAGGTTGTCTTGTGGAGCTTTTGTGTGATAGTAGCACTAATGGAAAGTACCTGGTGTACCAGTGCGTGCGGAGTACTGACGCTTACTTACTGTGGCTAGGCAGAGTCTATTCATCAAACCCCCTAAAGTACCTGCCTACTACTGTCCAGAAGATGCCCGACGTTGTCAGTCCAGTAGGCTGCTACTCCTCTGTACTACCGGATGTGTCTTTCCGTCCATGTTCTCAGCCATATCGGTACCTAGGAACCCTGTCCACAATTCCACGAGCTGTCAATCAATTGGCTGTATATTGCGTATTGACTAGCCGCCCAACCGCCCACCCCTGTCCCAGGAATTTCATATGCCCAAAGGAGGTGCCCAGACCCATGATTTATCGTCGAACCTAGCGGACGTACAGGAGGCGCGTGAACAGTACATGAAGGGTGGGTACAACAGACAGGAACAACCTAAACGTCTGGATGCACCTGGGAGGGCTTGTTGATGGGCGGTGACTAAATGAGACTGGTCGGCACTTATCTCATTCCTCGTCGTCACTGCTATCACCAAATATCGCCTTGAAGACCTCATGGCTCGGTCTTGACGCCCCACCAGGGCCGTAGGCCTGATTCAGGGGGCAAAGTTCAGGCCCACGTAACTCTCCGACACAAGCAGCAGTCCCCGTATTCGTTGCCATGCTTTCCTCGGAGAATGGAGACAAGCCCACGGCATTGGTGACCGTTGATGCTGAAGGCAAGATACTCTGAGTTGCTGGCGCCGCGCCCGAGCCCAAGTCTGGCTGCACATGTGTGGGTGGCCGCACGTTAAATCGCTTACAGAGAAGCCTAGAAGGGAAGAAGCCGTCTGTCAGTCTTGTCGCGCGCCCGTACATGCCAATCTTGGCGGCCTCCTCAGCTGTATCAAGGTGCCTGGATGGCGTGAGTGCCTGCTGCGTGCCCATGTGTTGAACCACTTCCGATCCCATCTCACTTGACGTCTTGGGCTCCGATGAGGCAGTTGTAAACCGAGTGGCCATGAACCCAGTCATCGGCTTGAAAAGCTGCGCACACCCATAGAACTCCCCGAGTTCTCTGGCAAAATCGTCGTCTGTCATGTTGGGCGGCTTAGCCGGTGATTCGCACAGTCCTGCCGCATATTGCAAATAAAGCCGGTATCGTCCACGTTTCGCTTCGTCGCTCTCGTACGGCCCCCAAGCACCTGCTCCTCGACTCATTGCTGCAACGGCCGTCTCTTTGGGCAAGCGGGGTGAACTGCTCGGATTAGCCTGTCCCAGCAGTTGAACAGAGCCTCCATTTCCGGGGTGAACCTCGCCCTTGGCCGGGGGAAGGTCGATCCTGCCTGATGCTGATATCAAGCGTGCTCGGGACGCTTCAGAGATGTAGTCAAATACTGATTTTCCACGCAACAACGTCTCGCCCAGTATCGCAGCTCGAGACTTAGGGTCCTGCCCAACTGCTTTAGCAGCCTCCACCGTCGATAAATAGGCAGCCGGGGCCGACGGAGACGAACGCCACTTCGCTGGCGTCCACCCTCTCGGAACGGTGGGGGGCGGATACAGCTGCGTGGGTTTCCCGGTGCTTCGCGAACCTGGAGCATGTCCAATCGTGAAACCATTGAGTGGCAACTTTCCGTCGTGGCATCTCAAGTTGACTTTTGATGCACCAGGGGAAGGTTTGGAGACGAACAGCGGCCGAGAACCTAGCGTAGGGTTCACCGGCATGCTTGCAGGGGCTGGTTTCCTTTTCTTCTTCCCCTTGTCTCCTCCCAGGAAACGGTTGTAGGATATTCGTGGCCCCAGCTCGTAGGGGTCGTCTTCGTCGGAGCCTGAATCATTCAAGACGCCGACGCCATAGGATCCGTGCCCAACTGAGCCCTCTTTCTTGTCTTTTCCGCCCAGGCCGAGCATACTTCTCGTGCCACTCTCAAGGCCATTTTTCGCAGTGCCGGCGCAATTCTTGCTAGAGCTCGAATCTCTGTCGTCCCCGGGTAGTGGCCGTGTGCTGCTCTCCACGCTGCCTGCCAAACCCTTGCGATCCGCTTTCCGGGTGAGGATTATCATTTGAACATCCTCGGGTGCAAACAGATGCGTTTCGTCCGACAAGGAGTGTTCGTCGCTCATAGAAACGCCAAGTCGAGCCTTCCTGCGGATTTTGGGCCCAATGCCCTGGCCGTTCTTCCAACCCATTTTTCGTAGGAGCTCAAAACCTATCGTATTGCCTTCTGTGCGTACTAAACCAGCCAGCAAGGCGCCCTGGAGGCGCCCATGCCCCGAACTTCCCAGACCTGCAAAAGAATCGGCGGTACGGATATAGCGCGACGTAGCAGCGTCTGCAAGGTCCTCGTCGTCCATATAGTCTTCCGGCCGTTGGGCATTGGTTTTGGGGTCATTCTTTCGCCGGTTTGTGCGGTTGGAGACGAAAGTCGATGGGGTCCATCCTTCCTTAGAACCAACGGTGTTGAAATACCTACGGGATGAGCCTAAGTACTCCGCTTGCTTGGGCATAATCGGGAAGAACTTACCCTGCACTCCAACCTCCAGTGAAAGCTCCATGAAGTCGCCGCCGTCCCCGCTCATCTCGAACTTCCTGCTTATAGAGGGGCACGTAGGAGCCATCATCGCGGATGTCGGGGTTCAACGAGGGAAGCGGAGTGCCGAAGCGGATATGCGCGACAGCTTCCTCTTGTAAGTCTGCATCATACGCCGCACGAGACCTTTTGGTATGAAGCATGGAGCCAAAAGCAGCGAGATTTGAAGAGAAAGAGGTAGTGGCCAGCAGTCCAGCGAGGTGACATGTAGGACGACGGGACGCACCATAAACTTCCTGTAGCGACAGTACACCCCCAAGTTGAGTGGGTTGCGGTTGTGATGGCACGGAGGTGCCTTTCAAAAGTGCATGCTTAGTTACTAGCAAGGGAATAGAATTGTTAGAGGAGAGGGAATGTTCCTAGAAAACAGTGAGTACTAGATAATAATGAGTATAATAGACATAGTTATAGTCTCTTGTGTTAAGTTAGTATCTTAGTAGTAGCTTACTAGTTGAATAGAGTTTTATATAGTTTAGAATTTAAAATTTTCTATTTTTTTACTAGTTTTAATCCTATACTATACTTAAATTAAGGTATTTAAATAGTATTAACGTGGTTCATTAGTCAGTGACGAATATTAGTTAGCGACGAATTTTCTCCCAGACACGGTCAGTATCCAACTACTTAAACCTTTAACGCATAACAATTCCACAACTATTATACCAGTTTACACACAAAAAAACAAAATTATTCTTATAATTAAGGCGATTCAATCGGTACACACTACAGACTATAAATTAAGTACATTACGTACTATAAAGACCTATAGTATCCCTAAAAGTTCTATTCAATATAGAACAAACAACTAACCCTAATACAAACATACCTAACCTAAACAACATAAACTCAATTTAATTAAAAAAAGTACTTCTTTAATATATTATTAAACAGGATTCTAGAGGATTTCCTTTACGGCTCACTAGTATAGAAAATATAGCTAATCTCCTACTATAGGTATATAATAGTAGGCCTATTAGTAAGTAATGGACTAAGCGGTTTATAGACTTATAATTATTATTAAGGACTAAATTTAATTATCTATATAATTATTAAAGAACTCTTTAAAAAAATCCTAAGGTTATTAAAAAA
>WIGM01000690.1:0-23506 GCA_014235935.1 Colletotrichum musicola | reverse complement strand
CTCTCTCTCTCTCTCTCTCTCTCTCTCTCTCTCTCTCTCTCTCTCTCTCTCTCTCTCTCTCTCTCTCTCTCTCTCTGAGTGCCAGCTGAGGCCCGGGGAACAGACAGATATACCGCCCGTCCTTGATTCATCAGAGACCGAGAAGGGGTGGGTGAGATGCGTGCAGGGTCCTGATACGGTAAAACATGACACGGCTTGAAGAAGCTGAGACGTTGTGTTATGTACTCATCTGTGTTGTCCGACGTGGGCGGCGCAGATTGGGACAAGCGAAGACCTCGAGGTGCCGCGAAATAAGGCCAAGTCGAGTGCGAAGAGGCGCAAGTTGCGATGGGCGGTACGGATTCAGAATTTCAGATGAACAAGCCTCTCGCCGTCGTTTGCTTTTTTTGGGGCGGGACTCTGTTTAAACCTTGTGGGGATCCCCAAAAGTTTCGGGTTTTGAGAGCCGGTGCAGATTGAGAGAGAACATACCTTCTGCCTCGCCCGTTTTCGTTCGGTTGTGGGCGTTGTCATCTGGCTTCACTCACGGATCCCCTCGAGATAGACCCCAAGCCTGGTCTTCGACCAACCCACCTCCCTCTCGCTCTGCCGGACAAGGTGCCGCTCGTAGGGTCGCGTTGGCGTGGCCTTGACATGGGCACGCAACGACCCTGGTTCTCAAGCTAGCCGAGTGACCCAAGCCAGCCGGTCTGTCCCTGGGAAACACAGCCCCTCCAAGCGCGTGTGAAATGGGCGTTTAGCGTCATCGGGACGTCCCCCGGTGCCGGAGGGAGTTGGCAGTGGGAAGTTTTCGGTGAGTTTGCGACGTGGGTAGGTAAAAAGCAGCCCCGCGGTGCCATGTGCAGTTCGGTGGTCCTTTTCTTCTTCGCTTCCAATGATGTCCGTTGTCTGGTTTTCCGTGTCGGTTGTCTGTGTGTGTGCTCAGAGCCTGGGTGCTACGCCTTCCCGCGTCCTCGCACCCCCTGGTAAAAGACGCGTTCTGAAGGTAAAAAAAAACCCTTTCTAGCGCAGATGTGCCCCAGCAAGGGTACCTGCGTCTCCCCACCGTTCCCTCCCACTTGCCCCTCCAGCGTCCCCCGGTCCGCCATCGCCTTTCGCAATAGAAATGGGTCTCCCTTTGACCCTAACAGGGATGATATTTGCGGATGTGGGCGAGCGAGGAGTCGGACAGGGCGGGAGGAGCGCAAACGGTTCGCCGGAGGGGGAGGGTGTGAGAGCGTGTGGGAATGGCTGCGGGAGGCACGAACCAGAGGCTGCCAGTCAAAAGTGTCATCGGACGTCTTGAAACCGTCAACCCCCATCATCCGTTCTCTGACTTTGACCCTGGCAGTTAGTCAGTCGTCCGTGGCTTGGATGTGTAAGTGAAGGAGGGGACCGGACTTCTAGACCTTTCTGACCGAACTGGTTTGGTGCGGGAATAACCAGCCAGCCTGCCAGCCTGCCTGCCTGCCTGCCTGCCTGGTCTTGCTGATGGGCTGCTGACGGTTGAAGCACCGAGTGGTACTTGGGCTTGGTTCCTCTGGTTGAGGCTAGAGGTGAGGTAGACGCGACCGTCGTGTCGCAATTGGTGCCAAGGGGGAGGGGGAAGGGAAATAAGGTAGGCTCTAAGCTCTAAGCCTCGAACTCTCGTTCCCTTCTCTCTCTCCAGCGCCAACTCTCCTTTCCCCCTTTGGTATGCGACATTGAGCATTGAGGCTGTGAACAGCCCAACAGAACCACGAAGGGAAGGAAAGGGGGGGAGGAGAAGGTGAGTTGCAGAAGTAGTGCTACTATAGTAGGTGCGGTCGTAGCAGAACCCACCTCACAGCCCAGCCCAGTGGATGCCGCCCGAGTGGTCGACCTCCATGTTGGCTGACGGCAGACGGCAGGTAGTAGTAATCGAAAAGGTAAAGGAAAGTGAGGAAGGTGTGGTCACTGTGGTGTAGGTTACGGTTACGGTACGGCAAGTAGCCTGTAGGCTGTATGTAGGTGAGGAAGGTATCGATCGGTAAGGAAGGAAGGTAAGGTTATGTGGGTTTGCGCCAGCCCGGGTGACCCCTTCCTTCCCTCCCTCCTTCCTTCACTTTCCTCGCTCCTGCTTTGCGATCTGCGCTGCTCCTTCTTTCAATCTCACGCCCAATTCTCTTTTTCCTTCCTACCTCTTCTCGCCATACTTCGATCCCATTCACTCATTTGCTACACACCTGGGAGGCCGACAATTCCAGACATCGCCAACTACCATCGCCACCGACTGCCGGCCTCGGAGCATTGCCATTCCTTCGCATTCTTGTATCTTCTTCGCATTGAATCAAAACCGCAAGTCAACGCACAGATAGTATCGCACCACTTGAGCGCCCCGACCGGCCCATCCGGCACCTCGACGCGTTTGAACTTCACCGGCGACATCTGATCCGGGGACGGCACTAGGAACCGGGAGCTTGACACCACCCCACGGCTCCAGCTTCTCAGCTCATCGCAAGACGACACCCGTCGTCCTCGGTCCAAGATGGCCTACAACCAGCACCCGTCAGACTCACTCGATAACGCCGCCTATCCGTATGGCGACTCGTCTTACTCACCAGGACACCACCCCTCGGACTCCATCTCCAATGCCGCCTACCCGCAAAACTCGTCCTACCAGCCCTCCCCGCCAGTCGCCCGTCCCGACGATAAGCTCGCCATGCCCGAGGCGCGGTATTCACAGTCCTACAACGACGGGCCAAGTAGGTCAAACCCAGCCGTAACCGGATCGTATCAGCCACACCAGCCATTGGGTCAGTTTCCCTCTCACGGCCCGCCCGTCGTGCCATGGAGCCCGGACGGCGACGCCGCCGCGAACCCGAACCTGCCCCCGCCCCCGCCATATGTCCCCTCCCGCCCAGGGACCGGCACCGGTCCATCGACCCCCAGGAGCGACCCTATTTCCCCGGTGCCTTCCGAGCAGGCGCTCTTGGGGCAGCAAGCGGCGAGGCAGCAGCAGCCCCTCGCCCCAGCAGCAACACATCTTTCCGCAGCCCCTCCTCATCCAGCACCTGGGCAGGCCAACGGAGAAAGGCCGGGCACGTACGTTCAAAGCATGACGGGCGGCATGCCCGCGTACGGGAATCAACCGGCGGGGCTGGGGCCAGCCGCCCTGGCGCGCCGTAAGAAGAAGCTCTGTATCCTTGCCGGTATTCTCTGCCTAGTATTACTGTTTCTTATCGCGGTTGTGGTCGGAGTTCTGGTGGCCCTTGGCAAGAGAAAGGACGGCAGGCCGGGAGGACCTCCGGGGCCTCCGAGGTTCTAGGGTTGCTCGTGCATGTCTAGGAGAATGGGCGAAGTCTTGTGCTCGGTATGGTATCTGTGAGAGAGCACCCCGAGACCACCAGCCACTGTCGATGAGTTTTCGCGGCTTCATTTCGGTGCAATTTCACCAATACCCCTTTACTTGCAACCATTTTCTTCTTCTTTGTTTCTTTTGTATCCGTCTCAACCCCAAAATTGGCTCTTGATATTCCATCAGCATCGCGAGCCTGAAGGATGGGAAGAGGAAGCGATGTTTAATGTTTGAGTCAGCCTTGGGAGCCGGAGTATTTGTCTCAGGGGGTTGAAACGGGACATGAGATTGCGGGAGCACATAGCAATGCATGCCAGAGATGCTGGTCTATAGACGGCGGTCAGAGCCGCCCCCATCGGGCGAGCCAAGAGATTGGATGAAATGAAGCGTTTTGTTTACAAACCTCCTGGACGACGTCCGGTTGTCTAGTGTGATGCTGTCTACGAGTTGAGAGCGGTTCGTCCTTTCGTCGGCGTCGTGAGATGCCACGGCCACCGCCTACATAGCGAAGCTGGCAGTCCAAACCTGACAGCTGCTCACGAGATCTAGCCACGAAAAGGTTCGTTCTGATTCGTCCCAAAATGCAAAACCGGCCGTCGTCGTCGACCGACGCCCGAGCAGTTTTGGAATACGGATTAGTAAACTCGTGGCTCGACGGGCGAGGGCGCATGATCAAGTCGGCGACAACATCATCTCTATGCGCCCCAAAGGGATTAAATACGAACATGTCGGGAAGAAGGTTCGTTGATGTGTTAGCCTTTCCCCCCGCTCCGCAGTAGTCACCGGGTCGTCTGTTGTGGACGTTGAGTCCCGAAGGCTTCGGACTTTGGTCTAGATGAGTCCCATTTCCCGTTTCTACGGATGTCCAACATATCCCTCCTGGATTGTTCCTGCCGCGATGGGCTGGAGAGACCTAATGGGGTAGTATAACCTTCGCGTCTCGGCGGCTAGCGTCAGTCAGCAAGGCTGGCTGGGCTTGGGTTACTTTGTTTCGCTGGGTAGGAGGGGGCTTGGGGTGCACCAGGGATGTCCCGAGGTTTGGTGTTCTTGAGTACAGCTCTGGACGAGCCGGACGAAGTCATTGAGCACAATTTCCTCTCCTTATATGAGAGCGCTCTGCTGGACGAATACGGTACGGATGAGCAGAGACGACGATGGACGGGGAAGAGGTCCTGGGGTGCCCTTCCCGGCGAGCTATGATGGCGTTCTCGGGTCTGTCACCAAGGTAGCCCTCGACTGGTGATGCCTTCATGTCAGCTGGCTGGAGGCCTTTCCACACATGGTCGCTACCAGCTCTCCTGGATATCTTGTGAGATCTCGAGGACGTCTGCGGGCCTTGAGGTTCCTTTTATCACCACAACGAGACCTTCGAAATGGCACACTTCACCAGCTCGCACAAGGTTCGCTCTGGTGTGCCGGGGAGGCAGCGGTAGGACTCGGCCAGGATGGCGATCATACACTCCTTATAAGTCACGGCTGCGTGCCGCGTCTTGCTGGAAGAACCATCCCGTTCCAAGTGCATTTGCTTTTCCCGCGGGTTTCAACGAGCACGCGTCCCCTACTTAAGCGTCTTAAGCGTTTTTAAAGCGAACAATTTTGATGGTACTCTTGCTTCTACCGGGGAGTAGTCATATTTAAGCACGTCTTTTTTGGAGTATCTTACGTTGTACAGTCTTGATTCCAATTCTCCTCCTTAGCGGAGAAGAGTAGCGCGAGTGCTTGGCCATTTGGCACATAGTGTGGAAGATAGCCAAGGCAGGTAGGTCTTGTCAGATGACACCCTCGTCGTTGCCTGCTCTCCGTGGTCAGAATACTCTACCGATACATCGGAGTCAGCAATGACGGACGACAGTTTAATCTAGGTGGCGAAGCTCCGACTCGTGCGGCGAGACTTTGCTTCGGATAATCGTGGATGGAAACGGTGTACTCGACGTCCAGGCCACATAGGCAGATGATTGATGGCCCCTGGATGCAGGGATCGACATAGCGCTGCCTTGCAAATCATCATTCTCGGCCGTCAAGGGGGTTTAAGTAGTAAAGGATATGGCATCAGCTCCCCGAGACTGTTGTTGAAGAACTGACTTTGAAGAGGCGAGGTCTGGTAAACTTCGATGGGGAGACGAGAGAAGATCTGGGTGCGTTGCACTACGTACGAAGCAACTTCGCGGTTTGTTCAAGGCAGAGCTGAGCCAGGCGACTATTTCTTCTTTTTCGTTTTTCGTCTCGTCAATTTCAAATCGCTGCTCAGTAGGAAGAGGAGACTGATCTTCAGCGTTTGAGGGGAAGGGCGCTCGATTTTGGCCGAACAGGGTCTTTTGACCCTTGAGGAGAGATATTGGCGAGACTTTCAGACATACAAATCGCAAAGGTTCAAGAACCTCGAACGCTTATCGGTTGCCAAATTTATCTAGCGAGTGGAAGGATAGAACAGGCAAGGTCTGCCACAACATCGACGACGCGCCCACCAGCACCAGGTATCTGACGAGAACAAACAGCAGGCCGGGCTCAGCAAAACACAACCAAGAACCATACGACAGTTTCTATAAGTTTCATACGTCGTAAATAGTTTAATTGCTTATTCCCCCACCGTCCGATTCCTGCTGAATCATCAAGTCGGGTACATAATCAGCACTCCAGGAGGCATCACAGACTCGAAAAACCTCAACGCCAATGGAATCTTTGCCTCAATGGCAAGAATCGCGACGTTGCTTGATAGCGGCACTGATCGAATCTTTTTAGTTAAAAAAGGGCCCACATCTATTAGCCTTTCCTAGAGAACAGAAAAGCAACTCCAAGAACAAACACTCCTCATCGCCCATCACTTTCCACGTCCGTCTTCCCCAGCGTATTCAAACCCAAACACCCCAAGAAAAGAGACATTCCGCCAGTCAGATCTCTCTATCTTCTCCCTGACACGGCTATTGGGGAAGAATAGAGACAGGAACTTTGGCTGGGCTTGCCTCCGAGGAGTTCGCGGCTAAGACTTGGCCGAATATGACATACGTCCTCGATTTGCGGTTTGAGAAAAGAAGAACCGCCAATTATCACCCAGGGGCAGTGGTTATATACCCCCCTTCCTCGTGATGGAGACTTCCGCATTCCACCTCGCAGTTCTCGAGTATTCGTCCGACCCCTGCAAACGAGAGACGAGGTTTTCCCCTTCGCACATGTTTTCGAACAGAACGAACTGCAAGTCCTTCTGACACCATAACGACCACGTCAAGCGATCACATGTTTGGCAAACCATCTCAGTCTATCGAGTTCTCGCCTAAAGAAACGGCCGTGTAACCTCAGGCAATCGCACGCAGAACCGTAATAGCGGAACAAAATCTCTTCAGGGAAACAAGACCGCAACCGAGAAAGGACTGGTCAGCGTAAAGTCGCCAATGGAAGTGCACGAATGTACGATTAGCCTGTGACTTATCATCGGCGGTCCGGACGGGATGGGTACACCTCCACGGGGCAGCGGGAGCCTCCAAGGCCCGAAACCAGGGACGACGCCGGGCGCTATTGGCCAGACACATGGTTGATACGCGGATTTTACCCGGGGGCTTGCGTCGGTTGGTGTACGGCCAACCCCAGACCATGATGTGATCCGGAAGATTATCACTTCGATCAACAGGGGACACGAACCGGGGTTACATCGGTCACATGCCTCGGCATCAAGGTTGTCAACTCTGCCCTGGTCGACCGTTCAGTTTGCATGAGACCAAGAACGCCGTCAATTGCTCTCAAGTCTAAGAGGCCAACGAAGCCTCGCCACAAGACTGCAGATGGCCTTGCCAATTCTCTGCAGGACCCTATGCGTTTCCGGCGCAAAACCAATGTTTTTGTCCCAACGCCCAGCCGCGAGCTGTGCCCCAACCGGAATCTGTTTTTGGTTGTTCTTGAAACTCCAATCCCTCTGCCAGTGTTTTATGTCTCTGTCCCTAGGTATGATAAAAGAAAAGAAAACGAAGCGAGGTATGTAGGTGGGTAATGGGTGCTTTGTCCAAGAAAATCGTGCCATCATGAGGAAAAAGAAAATCAAGATACAATGTCAAGATGACGTTCCGTCAAAATTTCTGTCGCAGGCCGTGGAACTCTGCTGCCGCCATGCTCTGGAAGAGAAAGAAAAAGGGAGCCCCGCCTCGGATGCTGTCGCTCAGCTAAAGTCAATGAAAGTCGAAAAGAAATCGTCAAGCGTACAAACGGCCGTGTCGAGCGAAGGTCAAGTCGAATGAGCCCAAATGCCGTGGTGTTGATCAAGAAGAAAGTAAAGCGGGAACGAAGGGATCGATGCTGAAATGCGGCAAGATGCCTTTCGTCTTGGCAAAACATGGGAAATGACGTAGATGTTGTGAGAATTGTTGCTCTTTTTGCGCCAGGAATCGGCTCCGGGTTCGCCGTTGTTTTCTGCGTCGACAAGACGGCCGGCAGTCGTAAACCCGTCGGCCACGTGCCTCACGGACGCACCATTTCGCGAAGACACTCGACCAAGGGTCGGTGCTGAACACGAATCCGACTCTGGCAGCGAGGCGCAGCTCACAGAATGACACATCGATGGCCATCTGCGCGTCTCTTTTTGCGGTGCTTCCGCTTCGCAAAGCCCATGATTCCAGGGTTCTTCTCGTACTCGGTGTCTTCGTCCTCTTGGGTGGCTTGGGCCTGGACCTTTTCGTCCTTCATCAGTAGTTGACGGCAGATGTCGATGAAGACCGCATCGACGTTGGCTAAGGACGTTAGGGTTTGAACATGATCGCGAGTCAGGAATGATAACATACTCCTCGTCCTGGCGCTCGTCTCGTAGTATGGGGCGTCCCACAGTTGAGAGCATGCAAAAGCCCTCTGCCTGGGTACAGAGCGCTGCTCCTCCAAGTCGGCCTTGTTGCCGACAATGACGATGGGGACGTTATCATCGTCCTTGATGCGGGTGATTTCCTCCTTAAGCATCTCAATCTCGTTCATTGAAGAAGACGACGTGATGCTGAAGACCAAGATGAAGCCTTGGCCAGATTTCATGTACAAGTCTCTCATGGCAACTGCTCAGGTTAGATACCGTACGAGGGGAGAAGAGATCAAGTCAGACTCACCAAACTGTTCTGTGCCTGCAGTGTCAAGGCTGAGTGGGACGTTAGATGGCGCGTCTCACGGCGAGTGGAATGCGCTCTCACTCACATTTCCAAGACAACTTGCCGTCCCTGGATTGGGTCGAGTCAGTGAGTCGTTGCAGCAGTCTCAATCGAGTGGATCGACTCACGTCAACCTGGAGCTGTGTCCGGTAGGTGTCTTCAATCGTGGGATCATAGCTCTCAATCCACTCATTGTGTACGAATTGGGCTGTTTGAGGGTCAGTATTTGATGCGGAAGTCGTTCACCAGCTGTCTGGTGTTGTAGGATTCTCACCTGTTAGACAACTCTTCCCAACACCTCCTTTCTAGGGCGTCAGATGGGCACGTGACGGATACTTCATGGGTAGCTTACCGGCACCCAACACCACGACATGGAGCTCTCGACTGAAGAGAAGGTTAGTTTGCATTCAGCGATTGCAAGGGGGCCGAGAGGATCAAAAGAAGCGTACCATGATTGATAGTGCCTGTTTTGTCGAGACATGTTGAAGTGTGCAACTGTGAACTCGCAGCAAAGCAGTCTCGATTCCTCAAGTCTTGGACGTGCTGGATTCTCTGATTCTCCGAAAAGGCGGAATGGGTTGGGGTTCCGTCGGCGGTGGTGCTTTACACCTCGTCGTCCTCCGTCGAGGAAGGGCCGGCGTGCTAGGGATTATTTCGCAATTGGCGCGTCATGCGGTACAGCGCAAAGGTTAAATATATTGCTGCTGGGCGAGGCGAACGAAAGCGTCAACCTGGCGGGGTGGTCCTGAGGTCCGTCGAGATGCGTCCCGGCAATCCGTAATGCAGACCCGGCAAATCCCCTCTGGATACGGACTTGGGTTTGGCGAGGAACGAATTCGATTTGCAGGTCGCGGTCAGCGAGACGCAACAAGGTACCCGAAGTGGACGAGATCAGGGAGGAAGGGCGGGCGGGCGGGGGGTCCCAAATGCAATTGTAGTCGAAGCGACAGAGGGTTGAGGTTTGAAGGACGGGGGCTCGGGTCAGGGAGCTCTGGGTCTGGCCCGTCCGAATTGATTGGAAGAGTGGAGACCAAGGAGGGAAGAGGGGGGGCGGTAGGTAGGCAAGTACCTAGGTAGGGTACCTGAGGTAAGGTACCTACTTAGGGGAGGGGGGCCACTGGGGGGGAAGAGAGGGGGTGGTATTCGACGGGGGACGAGCGAAATGCAAATGCAGATAGATGCAGATGCAGATGCACGGGGGCGACGAGGAGAAGAGGAGCAACTGGTCCCAAAGTCGGGTGGAAACAAAAACAGAAGAATGGGATGATGGACTTGACCTCTAGGGTCAAAGATCCCGACGCTTGCGAGGGAGATGGAGGGAGAATGGAGAGGAGACGAGAAAAAGAGAGCGCGGGAGAGAGAGAGGCTCTGCCCAATGGGAACCTCCTGGACAGTTAAAAGGTCCGTTGGTGCAGCGTGTGCAGCGTGTGCGCAGGCAGGTTTGGCCCGTCTTCTCGTCTGCAAGGGCCTCGCGGCCAGGGTGCGCTAAGGCGGCTTGTGGTGGATAGGTAATGGCCCGGTGAGGAGGTCAAGTCCAGTGTCCAGGACTCCAGCCTGTGAGGTGAGGTCAACACCAAGCGAGGAAGTGTGAGAGCGGCACAAGCTGAAGGCACCACAGAAGGCAGCGGCGCCTGTAGCCCCGGGGAGTTGCCGTCGATTGTGGATGTGAGGTATCTTTCTCTCAAGTCTTGGGCAGGGCAAGGTAAAGTGCCCAAGGCAAGCTTCCGGGTTACCCTGGTGTGGTGATATCCTGGGCGCCGGGAGTAAGGCACTTTGCCTCACTTAGCGAGGAGTACGTACTGCCCCAGGTATGGGTGCGTAGGCCCGTAGGGTCAAGGGTAAGCAGGGTCTACTAATGGGACGGGAGCTGGAGGGGGTGAGAGCGAAGGAGGCGACTGATCGAGGGCCAAGCTGAAGCGGAATAATGCAAAGAGATAGACCAGCTGAAGGATCCCAGGAGGGTGGGGGTAGCATAAGGCAGAGGCCAGTGATTGTTAGATGCCGTCGTCACTTGCTTCTGCCTTTTTCGTCCTTGCGGATGGCAAAGGGTGCGTCCGTGTCAAAAGATGCTAGACGAACGACTGGCGATCTGTGAGGGTGAGGGCGGCCAGTAACACGGCAACAAGCGAATCGTTGGCTTCGCGGCTGGCTGACCGGTGGCGGTAGTGCTGGAGGCCTGGGGGCGAGACAGATGTGGTTGATCTGATCCGATACTCGGGGTCAGCTAAGGTTATTTCCGTTTGCCGGCTGCCGGGCTTGACATGCTTGTGGGATGAAAATAGACACGAGAGAGAAAAAGCAACAGGAGGGCTGGCAGCGGTCAAGTGATGCACGCGCGGTGAGGTCAGCACCACGAGGGAGAAGAAAGGAAGGCCAGCAGCAGGCGAAGCAGCCTAGGTTGGGGAAGCTTGGTGAAAGCAAGGCCAGACGTCCATGAAAGGGGAGGAGGAGGCAAAAAAGGGTCTCGAGTCGGTGTCGGCCGTGATGCACGCGCTGCAAGACACAGCCGCCGGGTGACATACCGTGACAAGGGGCAAGCAAGGCCAGGCTCCGGCCGTGCTTGTTTGGCGGGATAGGCTCAGAACAAACGGCGGGCGGGAGCTGAGCGGCGGCGATTCGAGGTGAGGGGAAGGCAAGGACGCGGATATGTGCGATGTACGTGATGTATGTAGGTACGCGGAGGTGACGGGCGTGATGCCATGTAGGTGACTACTGTGACCGGCGATGACAGGCAAGAGGGATTGGATGAAGAGACGAACAATGCTGACGACGTCGAGCCGACGGGAGGGGCATGTAAGAGAACCCGACGGATGCCTGGCCCGCGCGGACGGAGCTTCTACAAGTTTTGGGAATGGTTGGTGCAGAGACACTGGATTTGGTACTTTGGCAGCGGTTGGAGGAGGAGTTGGACGAGATGAAGGTGGAAATGTCTCGTGCCTACGGATACCTTTTTTCTACCCATCTACCTAACCTCGAGGCGGGTAGATAGGTAATGTATTAGGTGAGGCGGCGGGTAGTTAAGAACCGCAGGTAGCTTGGTTCCAAAGGCTGGATGGAGTGTCTCGAAATAACGGAGAGGCTGACGCTACTGTCGGACGCTTGCGAGGTAGCTTCAACGTCGTCGTTGGCCCCAGGCTATTTGGGGCAGAGAACAGCGGGCGGCGGCCGGGCAACAGCGCCTTGTATTGTTTGTTGTGGCGTGCACAAAGAAATGGAAGGTGAGGTTGGATGATGGCGCGGGTCGTTGGCGCGTTGCTGCGAGTGTCAGTGCTGTTGGTGCTATTGTGATAGTGGTGATGGTCTTTCATTGTTTGGCCGTAAGAGTGAGATGAGATGGAGATGGGCAACTGGCGAGCGATTGGTCTGTTTTTTGGACGCTGATCCGGGGGGGCCATCTCGTCCTTCCCACTTCCAACCTCCACGCCTCTGTTCTTCCTTCTTTCCCGAATGGGAATGCAGACCTTGCCTTGTGGTTGCCCTGTGGCCGAAAGTCGATGGTCGATGGACGATGGATGTGCCTGCCGTCCAATGGAGCGATGTGAATGTGAGATGCGTAGTATGTACTCTGTATCCGTACCCGGGGTTTCCATTGGTCGCCACCTCCCAGATATCTCGTCATTGGGGGCTGTTTGGCCCGGGCAAGCAGCCCGGGCTCATCCCGCTTAGACGGGCAATCGGTATATTTGGGGAAGGTCCAATGGATGAGGTGCTCCTGCTTTTACCTACACACAAGCACGCAAGTAACCTCGGAAGGCATTCAAGTACCTGGTATAACTACCTAGGCAGGTAATAGGTAAGATACATAGTAGTTCAGGTTGCGTGCAAACACTTTGAAGAGCTGCTTCCAGTCTCATCAACCTGCCGAGGCCTGGGCAGCAGTATCAGCAACAGCAACAGCAGCAGCAACATCGAGACGAGAACCCGCGCGACGGTTCATTCCCTTCCAGCGAGTCAGGCTGCCGTCTACCCAGATTGCTGCAGCGCACGAGCATGGACTGCTCCAGTATTACTCCTGCATGGTCGGTGGGACTCTGCTCACCCGTCCCCTCATCCATGTGGTAAGGTGCCTTCTGTCTTGCTGGTACGGTACGGGATACGCAGGTACTTGCCGCGTGCGCTCCGGGCCATGGGTTGCTGTGGCCCTGTGGGCTTCGAGGGAAAATACACCGCCGACTGGCCAGCGAGGTGGGCTCTCGACAGCTGGGTCGGCTCTCGAGCCTTTTGACAGGAGGGAGAGTGGATTTCAGGTCGCAGTGGATGCAGAGGGTTGATGTTTTAGCGCGCTCCTGATGTTTCTGTTTCTTTGCTCCGCGTCCGCAACCTGCAGGTGCCAGGTGCATGGCGGGTCCACCAGGGCAAGAGCGAGCACCGCTGCACCACGCTCAAGCGCACTAGGTGACTACCTAGGTACCTTGAGTACTTACCTCACAGACGAGAAGAGAGACTGTGACCGGGACGGCAACAAGCAACAATAGAGAAAGAGGGAGAAAAGGACATGGAGAGAAGCAGGGGCTGTAAGCGCGGTGGATTGCCTCACCTCGTGGCTCCTCCCGGTGGCACTCTCCCAGGGTCACAGTGCTGGGCGGCACGGACACATACCCACCGACTACCTGTAAATGAGGTAAGATACTTGTGTGACTTAGGCTCCCTGCTGCGCAAGTAGAAACCTTGGGTACCACTTTGAGGAGCAAGCAGTTATGTAGCGAACGGAACGATGCTACATAGTAAGGCAGGTGGATGTGTGAGGGAAGTTGCAGCCGTGGTGACTTCCTTTCCATAGGAGTCTGACCGTAGTATGCTTGATAATAGGTAGCCTACCAAGTACCTTTGGCATTGCCGTTGCCAGCCCTTGCCGCGCCAGGCTGCGCTCCCCGGTCTTCCAGTTCTTTTCCATGTCGTCCCATGCCACGCCATAGTTACTTGTAGGGTACCTAGATGCGGACTGTCTAACCTTCTTTCGTCCCACGTCCCCCGTCGCATCTTGATTCTCTTCCATTCTCATATACCATAGTAGTCAGGTCTGTGAGGCGAGCGAGCAAGAGGAAGGAAGGCCTCTGGGGCCGTGACTGCGTCATTGACCAAGGTAAAGTGGGAACTTGTTCCCAACTCCTCCAGCTGAGGTAAGAGCAACCGCTTGCTCCAGTATCAGGGCTCCTCCTGCCTCTACCTGATTCCCACCTCAATCCGGGACTGGCCCGGGTCTTTGATACACTGGTCGAATGGACCCGGTCGGTCAGAAAATCTCCTAAGAACCTCCTTCTCCTCTTCTTGGCACCTTGGGTAGGTACCCAACGTTTTAGCTCGCATCTTCTCCTGCTTCCTGCATCTCCTTTCCCCAGGGACTAGATGCACAGCCGCACTCAAGCAATGCACGTTGGACGCGAATGCACGCGGCGAGATAGCTGCAGGCAGGCATCGAGCTTGCATCCATGCCGTCCGTACCTGCCTGCCTGCCTGCCTGCCTTTACTACCTAGGTACCTATGTACGCAGCACGCTGCATTCTACCCCGAGCTCAGCTGTCTGTCACCTCTCACTCTCGTTCGTAACTTCGTCCTCACCTCTTCGCCTTACCTTGCCGTCACTCATGATCCACTTCAACCACCGCACTAGGTGGCCAGGCTGTCCATGCCCGCCTGGGGCAGGCCATCATGCACTTGATCGAGCGAGGCCACTTTGATACTGCCGACCGCGCAATGCACCCGCGTACACTACGCTACCGATACTATGAGGGGTTATTGCACATCCATGGACCATGATCCATATCCATAGTCTTCAACCTGATCGACACGTTCCGATTCGATTCGAACCTTCACCAAGTTCCACCGAAGAATCGTCCGCTCCTCGTCCGACACCTGCCGCCCCCCGGTCACTAAGAGATTGTCAACCGACTTCATGACTTGCCAAGCGGGCCGCTGGTATCAGTCGAAAAAAATGTGGAGGGCACCAGAGACTATACTATGCATTGTCTCTACACGATACTCCGGACGCCTGCCTGGATCAAGGCCATGGATATAGTAGCCGTACATCCACGAATAATCCACGAGCACCAAGACAATCTCTGACGAAAACCCGGAGCCGACACCAATACGAAGGCGTCAGTGCCTGCCTCTGCGGGTTGCTTCACCCATTGCAACCCTTCTTCTTCTTTTTGGGCAAATTTCCGCCTTGACAACTGCGAGCCAGTCTTCCGCCTTATTGCCGGCTTTGTCTGGAACCACTTACAGCAAACCAACAGGCCAAGGCACAAGCACCTCTGGGCTCGTTTCATTCGCCAATCGCAGTCTGCCATGCTTCTGCTTGATCATACTCCTGCCACGAAAAAAAAAATTCTCGTCTTTTCAAATAGCCTGATATCAACGCCTCAGTAACAGGCTCCCCTGTACCTGGGACATGCAAACGACTGGTGGGATTCCGGGGTCCCCAGGGTGCTATCCTCAAACGAAAATGCGGTGGTCTCGCTTCTCACCGAATCCCCTCTTTCCGTCAGTTTCTGTCAATCACCTCTCCGGCCCGACACCGAGCAACCATGACGACTTGGGTTTTGCAGACCCTTGAGCCTCGGCCTGACTGTCCGTCTAAGGCATGTTCCTGCCTTCGTCAATCCTCACCACATCATCATGACGTTGCATTCTCTGGCCTCCGACTGTTCAAGCCGGCGTCTGGCCCCCGACTCGGCATGAGCTCCTGTCTGTGCTGAATGCCATCGCTTCCATGCCCCTGGATCCCTGAGACGAGATCACTTCCGTTTACTCCTAACGACCCAGATTTTGACCCCTTGCCCGCCAAACAAACCGTGTTGCGGCGTTGCCTCTGAGATTGCGGCTCCTTGGACTCCTCTCCATCTCCGAGTCTGCGGGCACCACCATCGAAGGATATGTCTCTCTGCTTGAACCGGAGAGCCGGTCTGCTGGGTTGCAGACTTGGCAAAGAGCGTCTGGACCCCGGTCTGTCTGGGCTCCCGAGGTGGGCTGTCAAGTTCCTACAATATTTCCCGTGACCCTGGCGAGCCTCTGATGCCTAGGTCGTTTGCAACAGCCATGGTAGGGAATTTCAGCAACACTCGATGCCTGGTTCGAATGGGTCACCGTTGACATGGTTTCAATTGTTCATCCTCAGTCCGCATTGTGGAAACTGGCACCATCTTCCCACCACCAATCTCATTATCGAAGTCGAGACCACAGACCCAGCCAGTTCTCCGCCATCTCACCTTCCCACGTGGCGGAGATGAGACGGACTGAACAGAGTTTCAGGCCGGAAGTCTAAAATCTCCAGTGACCCTGACCACGTCAATGCGCCATTTCGTCGTCGATCCGCTCGCTACCACAGTAGATGCTCGACCCCCAGCTCTCGGCCCCAAAACCCGGGTCGCTTCATTTCGATTATTGATGACATTCGTCTCGTCCACGGCTCAGTCGACGCAATTTGCCAAATGTCCAGTTGGCAGCCTGCTGGCGTGCGAGCCGCGATGCCCAGCCATGGCTGTCTGGCGACGGCCGATCTGCTCACAAATATCCCTTCTCATTGTTGCCAGATTCAAGAAGAGAACCACGTCGTCGCCGATATTTCGACGCTTTCTTTGGGACGAGCGGTGATCTGTCTTATCCACAGCTCGCTGCCATGGGTTTCCCAGGTCTTCCATGCGGAGGATCTGCAACCGCGTGAGCTAGTGCTTAGTCTATCGTGAAGTCCGCAGCGGAAAATATTGACCGCGCTAATCTACGCAACAGCTCTTTTTTCGTGTTCTGTGCGCATCACAGGCCTTCATTGCACACCACTGAGGTCAACTATTGGCCGCCTTCCCCTCCATTGGGAACGCACCGACTTGTGATTCTATATTGAGAATTCAATAGTCTATCCATCTGGTCTGCCGTACGATCGGCTCCCGGAATGTCACGAGCGAAGGGCGCGATGTCCAATTCGAGAAGCCGTGCCGTCCGGTTTGCTCCGTGCCGCCTTGGAAGCGCGCGGTCAAGCGCTGACGAGGCCGGGACATTCCTTTCAACGAGCTACTACTCTCGCTTTTGGAAGCCGGATGTCATGTTGCCGGCCCCTTCTCACGTAGAGACAAGTTTCCGCTGTATCACCATGACTCTAGGCATTCTTTACTCGCCTCCCGTCGTCGATTTATTGGATAATGATTCCGGGGAAGCAGGCTGCCGGTTTTCGTGTGCCACCACATACGCCACGTGCTTCATGATTGCAAGCCATCAGAAATCCCGTTGCCGCCGGGGTCCCAGGACCATCCGGCTGAGCCGATGTTGACCATGATCATGCGGCTCAGCTCGCCTTTTGGCCTGGGCCGGGGGCGCAGTGCCGGCTTCGTGCCGTCCTCGCATGTCGTCACACGGCTTGCTTTCAACTCGGCGGCTGAGTCCAGCCAAGATCACCAAGTGTGTATACGGGATCTTTATGGACTTGTATCCCGCAAATGCACACGTGAGGCTGCAGACACGTTGGATACGAGGCTGACGGATGACAGCATCGGGTCAACATGCTGTGTCCTCTGTCAACTTCCAAGGCTACACGGATGCGGTGCCACCTTGTCGAAGTCCCTGGCAACACGTCCTCCGCTCGGGAGCCATTAGATATCGAGCCCCCACGCTGCCCCGTCCGCTCGAGATAACCGTTACCATTGGCATAGATTATCACTGCCCAACACGGCGCATGCGATAGCATGGCCTTGGTCCTGGAGTTGACGGCAACCGACCTTCTGTTAATGAGACGCGAGACCCGGGTTGATTGGTCTTCATCTCGTTGACCCACTCCGAGGAATGCACCCCACCATGGGACCATAGCAGTTCCGGACCCGCTCCCGGCCGTAATGGACAGAGTTTTCTCGCCTGTGGTCAACACTTTAAATGGTCTGGTGGTGTAGTTGGTTATCACGTCAGTCTAACAGAACGAGGATCCCTCCGGATCTCCTCGCTGTACACTGAAGGTCTCCGGTTCAAGTCCGGGCTAGATCATATGCCATGGGCGAATGGTTTAGTGGTATAATACTCGCTTAGCATGTGAGTGGTCCAGGGTTCGATTCCCTGTTCGTCCATATCTTTTGCCTGTTGGTGTTCCGTGACCTTTTTGCATGCAGTTGGCAGTGGTGTTTTGAGAGATTACAGAGTTCGCTGACAAGGGGCAATGAAACACAGCATGTAAGTAGGTTTCGTAATGGCTGATGTTGAAGGAGTCGTTGGCTTTGGGCAACGCCGTAGCCGGAAGCTGCGTCTTTACTTGGTTGTTGGGATTGTGGCGTTTGCTTGCAAGCAAGCACCCACTGTTGTTGAAGTGTTGGGTTCGCTTTCCGATTCGTGCTTGGAGAAGTGGAAAAGAGCTACTGGAGGGACGAATTCACATGCATGAGGGTCATGGGGTCCAAAACAAAAGGCTCGAGTGGCCTTGGTTGAGAGAATTGTATCCTCGACAGGGCGGCCGGCCATGGCCAAATCAGAGTTCAAGGCGGATCTGCTAGATGCAAGCTTTTGGGCAGCAGGTCTGGGTCTGCGTGGAAGTGAGCGTCTCTTGAGCTTTTTGGACAGTCAGGGTTGTTTTGAGATGCCCGTTAGCAAGTGATCTGGGCAATGGGCAGGATTTTGTTTGTCTCTTCATTGTTTTGGCCAATGCCGCCCTCTTCTGTGCTTTTAACTTCCCTTCATTAGTCGACTGATGCGGCCTTGCTAGATTCAAAGCAGCCTCTGATTCTGCTTGGCAATAAACCTGACGTATTGGAGGAGTTGCCTATGCAAAGCATCCATATCCACTCGATCTGGGGAAGCTGCAGCCTACTGTCGGGCCCTGGTCTTGCGGCGGTGTAATTTAAATATCTTTCCTGGTTATCTTCGCCATGCCCCGTGTCCGTTTTAGATGGCATCTCATGGTCGAGTCCCTTTGGAGGCTGCCTGACATGTTCGATGCCGTACCTTGTCCGATCAGATATCGTCCCGGACACTCGAGAGGAGTTTCGTCAAGGGGACTTCGGTCGTCGAATAGGGCTGGGAGCAACAACATCGGGTGGAACTTTCTCCAACCTGTCTACCTTAGATACGGTTCTGATGGTAGAGAGATGGGCAGTTCCAAAAACGCTGCAAGAGGGAAGGCCGGGACACCAGCTCGTCGGACAAGAGGTCTCGTAAGGGAATTCTACATCGTTCATCAGAGGCTGGATGCCACCTGACCACACTCAGCTACAGAAGAGGCAGCAGCCAAGCAAGTCATCCTCAAAAGGCCAGCCTTCCACCAGCTTGTTTTGTTGCCGGAGGCCTGCTTGTTTTATTGTCTCCCAGCATGGTGGACGGGCTTACAGCCCCGAGCCCCGAAACTGTCTCCCCGACAAGTTCACTCTCTCCTCGTATACTCTCTGGTGCTTTTATTTGATCGCTGTCCGGAAGATTTCGATAGTGCTTTGTTCTTGGCTTCCTTCGACAATCTTCCCCATCGTTCCAGACGCCTCGCCTCAAGATAGCAGAACCGACACGTATCGCAAGCCTCGGGATGGCCCAGACCTCGCTCCTGCACGTCAACTGCCAAACAATAGAGCCGACACAGGTGGCCGGCGTACGGTGTATTCAGAGAGACCCGGCGCCTTCGATACTCTACACGTTCTCAACCAGGCCAATGCTGCCTGGAACATAAACACAACTCGACGGCAATACTCGTATATACCAACGAGACACGCAAACCCGCGCAGTATACCAACAACGCTGCATTTCATCCCCACCAGCAGGAAGAAACAGTATTTAAAGGAGACCTTGGCTCCTAGATTTCCGAGATCTCGCCAGCAACAATTGCCCATCCTGGATTCCTGTCTGGTTATAATGCCCGCCCGGTGTGACAACGACAAGAGCAAAGGTAATGCAGGCCAACGCTCAGCACATACAAGGTCGGGACTCGGGGTACTATCCATGAATACCCCTCCGGTGATGGACAACGCCAGGGGGACGCCAAAAAAGACCGCTATAGATTCTACCAGGCTTCTCGTTAAAGCTGAAGACAATGAATACAACAATCACGGTAAACTTCGACAGACCAAGCCTTTTTAGGCCATATCCAGCGGGGTATCGACATGACCTATCTCTAGTAACGGCCGATGGTTGAGTTTAACTCCAGGAGGCCATCACTCAACGAATTTGTTGTATTTATCTGGAATGTCTGTGATAAAGCCGCGACATATTCTGCCGGGGTGCATGTAGTATACATAATGTATCCTTTCTCTCACCCATAGGAGCTTCCTAAATGCAAACTTTGCAATGGTTCCTGAGGATACAATCTCCTAGTGGTTAGATTGTTAGGGGAGTATAAAATGGCTGTCATCGTGAATGCATAGTGTCCTCACAAACGTGACACTTGTTAGCCTCATCTACCATGGCACGACAGTATACCTCCTTGACTACTTTGCCAGTAGAGGCTTCGTTGTCAAACTCAAGGTCGAGGAGTCAGGTAACAAGAATCCCCAGCATTGTCCAATACTTCGTCCACGCGGTCCTCCGAGATACCCTCTTCAATACCCATCCAGTGACGGACGACGACGCCAAAGGACGAGAGCACGTCAAGCATCCTAGAGATGGAGGTGTAGCAGGCATTCTCGATGAGGAGGATTTGGTGCGGAATCACTGCCGCAGTCCGTCGAGAGTATTGACCTGTGTCCTACGGAATTGACCGAACACAATGCCGGGTGGTTTTCTCAATAAGTCAGGCTGGACAGGTTGCTTTTTAAATACCATCCCGCATAGAGAATACGTACAAACGAGGAACGAAACAGAGGGGATATAAAAGTAATCCAAAGACATGTGAGTTGCTCTGTAGTGCGACGAAAGGGGAACTGGGTATTCATCTGCGCCGGCTAACTATCAACACCATGTTGTATGTTGTTGCAAGCTAGAACGCTCTTCTGCGCGCAAGACAGCTACATACGGACATCTGGTTTACCTGTCTACACACTGCAACGTCTCCTGGGATGTATCCTCTCGCCGAATACCCTACAACGGGCAGTGACGGACGACGTCTGAAGGAGTAAGCTGCTGCGATGTAGCTGTCTCTTTCGTACCGGCGCGGGCGGTCCCAACGCACCAGAAATATCACCATAGGCCACGATGGTAAGCAACGATGGCGATGACGAATGGCTAAAGACCATACGTGGTGCAGTAATCGCCTTTTATTGACGCGGGAGGAGCCCTCAGCGTCCGCATCCGCAGACCGTGGCCTGCTCTCGGAAGCACCCATCAAACGTTATAATACAGCCCAACACGTTCAGCCAGACCTCACCGCCTCCTCGCGATCGAAAAGCAGTCCCGCAGCCAGCCAAGCCACCCCCTCGCCGCCTCGACGGTGTTCAGTATTCTCACCCACCGCCACACGAACGCCTCGCAGTCCTTGTAGTCCTCGGCGTACACGTCCCACGCGGCCACCTTCTCCCCCGCCCCGGCCTCCTCGTCCGAAACCCTCGGTCCCACGAGCAGCGCCCTCCCGACGACGCCCTCGTCGGCGACCAGCCGCGTCGCGGAGTCGATGACGTCCTGGAACTTGGCGCCGCCTGCGCTGCCGCCCAGCAGCACCGCCTCGGCCGCCCCGGGGAGCATGTTGCTCTCGCTGACGAAGTAGGGGCACAGCATGTTCAGCCGCACGCGGTGCTGCATGTACGCGGTCGCGCGCATGGCGCGGAACAACCCCGTCACGGCGTGCTTGGACATGGTGTAGGGCGCCTGGCCGGGGAAGTGGACGACGCCGGCGACGGAGCCGAGGAGCAGGATACACCGGTCCCGCGGGGCGGCGCCCTTGTTGCCGTTGCGGGGCAGCCAGAACATGCCCAGGTGCACGGTGTAGGTCATGCCTGTGATGTTGACGGCGATGGTCTTGGTGGACGGCTGGCGGGGCGCGTCCGGGTCCGTCTTGGACGGTACGGGGTTGTCGAAGGCGGCGTTGGGCCCGGCGAGGTTGATGCCGGCGTTGGCGACGACGATGTCGATGGCGCCGTCGGGGGAGAGGCGGGCGGCCTCCTTGAAGAAGGCGACCTGGGAGTCCCACGAGGTGACGTCGCACTCGACGAAGTGGTGCGAGCCCTTGGGGTGGTCGGCGCGGAGGGAGGCGACGAGGGCGTGGCCCTCGGAGGCGTTGATGTCGCCGATGATGATGTTGGCGCCGTGGGACGCCCACTCACGGGCGAAGGCGGCGCCAATGCCCAGGGCACCACCTGTGATGAGGATTGTTTTGGCCGACAAAGTGGTCGGGTCGTACGGCTTCGTGGTGTCGACTGGGCTCGAGAGGCCCGTCGTGGGCACGAGGTTGTGGTAGCCCTGTGCGACTGTCATGATGGGCGGTGAAGCTCTGCGTGGGGGGGAGGGGGTGTCGTTCCCGAAGACGTTGAATTGTTGAGATGCGGGGGATGAGCAGTACTTCAATGACACGCAAGGACAGGACAGACAAGCAGTTCTTAAGATGGGCAATGAGGAAGAAAAGGTACGGATAGAAAAAACAGAACAAGGAGTTGCGGTCAATATAATCGTAGACGAGGGCTGAAGAGGATCGTATCCGCAATCCTCTCTTATTTCTTTCTAGGATTTTCTTTTGGTCAATTACCCACCCTATCTAGGCATCCAGTTGGGATGGCATCCACCGCCGAAGGATGCAAGGCACGGCAAGGGACTTCTGGCTTCTCGACTGTGGCGGGAGACGGTGTCGAGCACTTGGCGGCGCCCCAGAGTAAGCACCGTATTATTGTAGCGCGAGTGCGGCTGACAACACAGCACTAACACAACGCTGCGAACGGTAGGCATGTGTCGCTGCAGCTGACGGGTCGGCCAGTTCCTGCGTCGAGCTCCCGCGTTGTCGGCCGACTCATGGCCGACGAAACACCACGAACGGCGCAAAGGCACGGGTATGGCGATACGATGCTGAGCGGCGCAGAACGGAACGTTTGTCCTCGCCTCCGTCGAACGTTTTCTCCCGACGGCCGAAGCAACGGGAGGGGCCCGGATGGGAACTCTCATCGGACCCGGTCGACCGGACCGGCGGTCCCACTTTGCCGGCAGAGGCGGCCAGCCCCCCAAGGTGGACAGACGATGGCATGTTCAACTGCCTGCTGTCTCCCTCCAACGAGCGTGCCAACTACACATGCACAAGACGAGGGCGCGGGGAAGAGCACGCCAGCAGAGAGCATGGGGCCCGTTGGGTTCCGTGCCCAGATGTTCCACCATGGCGATCAAGGGTGTGCCCGGCCGCTGTTGTTTCGGTTGTCTCGGCGTCCACAGGCCCAAGGTAAGGTTAGGTAGGCGGTGGGCTCGAGTGCCGTGCCATGTTATGGTACTATCTCATGCCGAGCGAGGCATGTTCCAAAATTAGGTTCCGGGGGTTTACGGCGGTTTTCGGATGGGGCCTGTTTTGTGTGCTGCAGGTCGCATGCTTGATGGGCGAGGTGAAGACGAGGGAGAAGACGGGGTGGAGGGCGAGAACCCTTGCTATGACAAACAGCTTAAAAGCTTCGTCCAAGAGATGTTGGTACTGAGGTCGTTCGCGAGGTGGGGACGAAAATATCAAAGACCAAAAATATCAAATCCAGCTTCCGCGGAACACCCCGAGTGGTTGGCTCAAGACGTCAGATGATCTCTGTGCCAGGCGGGCCAAGCTGGCTACTACGTATCCCCGGCATCGTGGGCGAATCCTAGTGCTGCACGACGGATGACCCGCAACGGGGGCTGAGGAGATACAATACACTACACACTAGTGTTAGGACCTGGTGTAGATCCAGAATCACGGAACCGGTGCTGGCCGGCAACTTTCAATCTCTGAATCTTCCGAGCCACTCGGCGGAACTTGTCAGTAAACAAGGCCGGCAATTAGCCAAAAGCCTGTCGAGTCGCTCGAGTGTAATAAGACACAATAGCCGTGACTACTGCTTGGTTGGCTGCAGTACCTCGAAGCCGAATACGCCAACGCTGGATTGTGAGTCTCCTCTGCTGCTGAGCTTATTGAATTCGCCCGCTTGTAAGCCAAGTCATGGCTTGAGTTTCTCCAAAGGCTCTCCTTCGCTAGAACTCAGCCAGCCACCATGCGGCGGCTACCGACTGCTGACTTGTCCTTCCTTTCTCGCCTTCTTTGAAGTAGCATCAACAG
>WIGM01000689.1:0-23519 GCA_014235935.1 Colletotrichum musicola | reverse complement strand
ATTCCATGAACGCTTAGCGTAGGAGTTTCTGGCGTTCAAGTGCTGCAACGTAGAGGCGTCTGCATGTTTCCGCTCGGCCTGGCCTGGCGACACAGAACTGACGGTTTGGTTGTGAGTCAAGTTTGGAACCTTCTGGTTGGCATTTGGCATTGAACGAGAGACAACCAACCCCGTTTTGATGGCCTAGTGAGGATACGAGATGCTGGTTACGGAAAAGACTTGACCTAGAGACTAAGTCACGGGAATGTCAGACACTGCGAACCTGTTCTCGTTCGGCAGAGATACCTCCAATCAAGGTACGTCATTTGTATCACAATGTTGTCTATATGTCCCCAAGGGAACCTTTCTTTGATTGATGCATCAAATACGGGGGCGAGACATCATAGCCACGGGAGAAGTTTCGGAATTCTTTATTTTTATGTGAGTTGGGAAACTGTCTCGCACAACTCTTCTCAACTTGGATGCACTGAAGAACTGTTATACGACACGGCCACCGCCTGATGCGTTAGCGTACAGCCGATTGCTATGTTGGAGGTTGTGCTCTATTCGTTTGCCCAGGGACGCGTCGGTCTCGACAAGGTTCTCTCGGGGTGTACTGTCAGGTCGTCTGAGATTGTAAGACTTCGAGAAAGGCCGCTATCGTGGATGGTTGTACTTCTGAACTGATCTTTGGCGCGTGGCTCGACGCCAACCGTGATTTTGATGTACTTGTAAACGATCTCCGGGGATAAATAGATGCTTACATCGGCCATGGTATTTTCACCGTTGACTTGCTTTGTGGCTTTCATTGATGGGCGATGTTGACCTGTCTTCTTCGGAGTTGTCTTACTTGAATATCTAACCACAAAATGAATGTGTCACGACTTTCAGGAATCTTGACTGTCAGATTACATGTGGTCATACTACACCGTTGACAAGGGGTTTCGCTCTTATACCTAGAACTAAGAACAGTCTTGAAGAAAAGATAAGACCAGATCGTCGCTCGCCGGTGGCCACTGACGGCGCGCAGCAAATTCCAAAGCAGCGATATTTAGGCAGATAGCCTCATGCTTCAACGTGTAATAGTTTATAGAATTCCGTGTGCTGTTACAATCAGATGTTGTTCGTATCCAAGTTGTCCCGCAAACTGTGGCTGGCTCTTAAGGCCATTCTGTTGCAATTCCCAAAGAATAGGTAGGGTTATGTGCCATCGTGGTTGTTCTGTAACAAGAACGCAACCTACTCGCGCCTTTTTTCAACTGGTACCACGCTGAATTGTCAGTCAGCCCGTCGCTTCAGTAAAACTGAGGATCCGCCAAGGGTCCAGCCAGTCATGTCCAATGGCCGCAACGAAGAGCCCTTGGATGCGATGCATGCAGCTGCGTTAAACGACGGAGCATGATAGGTCGATGGTTGGTTGGGCTGACAGCGTGGCGGAGCACCACTGCCTCGTCGGCGCATATTTTGCCGCGGCGGCCCCTCGCGACATCGTCACATCTCGATCATCCCCAGCCTGATTGCGGCGGTGCGGTCATCATCCGCCATGGACGCTGGCGCCAGCATCATCGGCTTCGTCGGCTTCGGGCTGGCATCGATCAAGACGTTCTACGAGTTCGTCTCCAGCATCAGAGATGGCCCCGAGAAAGTACGCGATCTCTCCCGGGTCCTCGCCAGCCTACAGGGAGCGTACGAGAGGACAAAGTCCCTCAACGACCTCCCCGGCGTTTCGTGCGCTAGCCCATCGCTAGCGAGCCTGCTCGAGCGATGCAACGAGGATGTTGCGAGGTTCGAGAAGAAGATCGGCAAACTTCACATCCGACCGCAAGACAAGTTCCACGGGGTCTTGTGGAAGAAACTCAAGATGGCCCTCGGCGAGGACGACATCGCGTATGCGCTGGACATCATCTCGGGCTACGTCAACGACATTGCCCTCGAGATCGGCCTCATAGACTTGTGAGTAGCAAAAGACCTTCTTCGCAGGGGGATGTGTGCTAATATACCCGTCGCCAGGCGCTTTTCGCATCAGAACTCTACCGGAATTGCGCAGGTGATCGCCGAGGGAGAGAAGCATTCATTCACGATGTCCCGGATAAGCGAGGGAGTTTTCCAATCCGTCACCAAGATGCAGCAAGTACATGATGTTGTTGATGCGCTAGTTGCCAAGGCGGCCAGCATGTCGTCGATGTCTCTCGGGCAGTCGGCTGGCATCATCGAGAGACTGGCGAAACTCGAGGAAGAAATGGCAAAGATGCGATTGTAGGAGAGCGTGGCACAACTCCAGCCGAGCAGAGCGCGTGAGTTGGAAGAGACCCACGCGCCAGCTATCCCAGCAGAAGAAGTTCATCCCCAAGGAGACAAGAGCGACGGCGATGGCTACCATGATGACGTAGCCCTCAGCGTGAAGAGACTATGCGCCCTTCTTGACTGGAAAGACCGCCTCGCTGAGTCGGAAGAAGCGCAAGACATACTCGACAACTTGGACACGCTCTTGCAAGATCTTCGGTCAGCCAATGTAGAGTTTATACATCACGGTGCGGTTGGTGAAAGCTCTGAAGTCGACAACAAGGCAGTTCTGCGGGACCTCCGGCAGTTCCGAGGCATCCTGAATTCCAGCGTAGAGCTTTCTCTCAATCATGAACTTCCAGGTAAGGCAAATCACCGGCTACGATGAAACGGTACTTTTCTCACTGTTTCACCGAATTAGAGCAACGTATGATCGTTACTGGGCCCGGGAAAGTCAGAGGAAGTAGTCAGCATAGGGCCATTTACGACGGAAGACATGGAACTTGGACGATCTTGACGAGGAAGCGGTGGCGAGTCTACGCCGCGCAGGACGGGGAGAAGCTGCTCCAAGAAAACACCACTAGCGTCTTCCTACGACCCAGGACAAATGGCTCTCAATATCTCATCAGGGCAACCGTGCGGCAGTTTCACCAGATGTACGGCTTCCACTCGCCTACACCGACCATTTCGATCAGCCGAATAAGGCCGAGAAGCTCGAGGGTTTTCGAGTGCGTCCGTCGGGGGCTAATGGACGAGTTCCTGCAGCTCTTGAAAACAGGCGAGGCATCACTTCAAGATCGCGATGACCTAGGAGCATCGCTGCTACATGTGGGAGCCCCTACTTATGTTACTCTGCGTTTGGCATTATTGACTCTTCTCCCAGTACGCATTCGAGCACTCTGAGATCTTTCGGTTTCTCATCCGTGAAGGTGCGGACGTTGATGATTTAGCGGATTGTTCTGCTATCACAAAAACGTTGCAGAGTATTTGGGGGGGATTGCCAACGTAAGATGACTATCTTCACTCGTTGCTAGATGCCGGTAATCCCAACGCGGTGTGAAGTGGCTGACGACCATCGCAGAACACCCCTCATTATTTGCACATTGCGCTCTGCGTCACATCAATTTCGGGATCTGCTAATTGCTGGCGCTGATCCAACAATAAAACAAGGAACTGGCCAGGTTGAGTGGGAGTTGTGGGAGCATGTGCTGGTTGGAGAGCATACGGAGCTAACGGTAAGTTTGCTCGAAAGACTCATCATCCAATAGACCTGATAAAAGCCACAATTTTTACACAGGAAAACGCGCGTTCGCTGATCAGATACGGAGCCACATTCTTTGACGTCGTGGAGAGAGGATCTTATATGATACATCAATCGTGCATCAACTCAAGGTATGAAGCTATAGGTCAACTCATAGTAGACCACAGAGTAAATGTCGACAAGCGCGACAGTTATGGGCGAACGTGTCTACACCACCTGGCTAGTCACTTACGCATGATGGATTTTACATTTAAGAGGGACAGACAGTGCCTTCTCTTACTGCTGCAGAATGGTGCAGGTATCACTACTTGTGACAACTTCGGCGAATCCATCTGGGATACTGTTGCAAGTAATACTCAGATGGGTAGCTATGCCAGAGATCTTTGGGACTCTGCCTTGGCTCATTGCGGATATCACTCCGAGGTTGAAGAATATGCGCGGAAACACCCTCGGCACGCAGTTTACGCAAAGTCACGGTACCCACACGGAGCTCCGTACACCCGGCCCATGTTTGGGGACCTCTGGAGGGGAATGGAACATCTGTGCCCGTACTATAATGATGAAGACTTCGGCTTGGACGATGCCTCTGTAGTGTCCGCCCGGTCTGGGCGCAGGCTTCCGAAGGGATCAAGCTTGGAATTTTCTTCAGAAGACCAAGAGACGGAGGAGTCATACACGGAGTCATCAGAAGTTGAGCCGGCCCATCACCACTACGAGCCGGATCTCGATGAATGGAACGGCAAAACAGGCGAGAGTCTAGACGGTACCAGTACTAGCTTCGCCGAAGGACTCGAGGAATGCCAGGAGCAACAGCCTTTGCTCCGTCCCTCCGTCGAGAGCTGGCTGTCAGCTTCCGAAACGCCGAGCAATTCGTCGGCTACTCCCGTCGAGGGCTACGAAGAGCCTGCGAGCTTTGCACTTTGGGCGGGCGGAAACATGCCGGAAGAGGTATTCGAGAACCCCTGGGCTTGATTGAGTTGCAAGTTAGTTGGCTCTGGTAAATGCCTATTGTATTGAAAGTTTTCTGTCACAGCAAAAAGCGATGAACCGCACGTTGTCAAGTCCTTTTGTGAACTCAATCCTAACGACTCGAACCTCGTCAACCAAGATGTGCAACTTGCCACATTCAAGCCTCAGAAAAACTGCTTTAGAGACACAAAACGGGTTCTCACAAGTCGATCCATGCTTTAATAATTTTGTGCCTACTATTGCCAGGCAGTTTCTTCTGCCCGCGGCTTCCACGGCTCGCGCGGTTTTGTCATGGGTAGTTGACAACTCTTATTGCGACCAAGCAAAAAGAGCCACATCGGGTCTTTACAACCCCTGAAATCAGAGTAGTAGAGCTGACAACTCCCCCGGCTTTAGCGATCTTAGAGCAGCCGATACTGAGGTCATGGACAGGGGACCGGATGCTACCCTGAGTATTGTGATCTCCCGATACGAGAAAACCCCGCCCCTTTCCGTTAAAGAGGCCCACAAGTGCTAACCTCGCTTCGCGATACAGACGTAGGGGAGACATGGATAGATTGGCGTGGAGTCGGACGCGAAAAACAGTAAATATGGTCGAGTGAAGTGGCTTTCCCCGACTTTACTTTCCAGACTTCCATCGTCATTGTGTGGTTGGAGTTGTGGGGACTCCTACCTTGACAATGCGTCTCGTCACTCGTTTCACCGCCGCGGCGGCGTACTGCCTGGCCGTGGTCACATCCCAAGCGATTCCAAAGACGTACTTCGTCGAGCTCTCACATGATGCCGCGGCCGCCGGCCTCGACCTCAGCCCGGACACGCTCGCCGACAAGGCGGCCGAGCTCTCCGTCGCGCTCCAGGTGCGATTCGAGTTCCGCGACAAGAGCATTTTCTACGGCGCCTCGGTCGCGCTCGAGAGCGACCTCGACGCCGAGAAGCTCAGATCCCTCCCGGGCGTCGAGAACGTCATTCCGGTGCAGCGATTCGAGCACCCCGAAAGGCCCTCCCTCCCGTCCGTCGGGCTCAACTCCGCCGCCGCCGGGAGCAAGTCCGCCGCGAGGTCCGTTTTCCCCCGGCAATCTTCGCAGCTCGACTGGAACAGCCCGCACGCCATGACGGGTGTCGACCGCCTCCACGCCAAGGGCATTCTTGGCGAGGGCATCCGTGTTGCGGTCATGGACACCGGTATCGACTATAACCATCCGGCGCTCGGTGGCTGCTTCGGAGAGGGGTGCAAGGTCGAATTCGGGTACGATTTTGTCGGCCCCGCGTACGGAGACAACGGCGACTCGACGCCGCGGCCGGGTCCGGACCCTGGAATCGGCTCGTGCTACGAGGGCTACCACGGCACCCATGTCGCCGGCATCATCGGCATGGAAGTCCCCTCCAACGCGTCCTTGTTCCCAGGTCTCGTGGGCGTCGCGCCCCGGGCCACCCTCGGCATGTACCGCGTCTTCGGATGCTCCGGCTTCGCCTCCGAGGACGCCATGGTCGCCGGCATGCAAAAAGCCGTCGAGGACCGCGCCGACGTCCTGAGCATATCAATCGGCTACCCCGGCACCTGGTCGGGCTACCCCAAGTCCCCGCTCTCCGCCGCGGTCGCGGCCCTACGAGCCAAGGGCGTCGCCGTCGTCGCCTCGGCCGGGAACGCCGCGGCCAACGGCATGTTCTCGCTGAACCTGCCGGGCGGGTCGGACGGGTCCTTCGCCGTCGCGTCCGTCGAGAACACCAAGATCCTGACGTACCCCGCCCGCGGCTCCGACGGCGTCGAGTTCCGCTACGCGAACCTGTACCCGCTCGAGGAGGGCGAGTACCCCGTCGCCTGGGCCGGGAGGAACTCGAGCAGTAGGTACAACTACGGCTGCTCGGCCACGGACTACCCGCCGGCCAGCAGTCTCTCTGAGCCCATCAGGAACTACATCCTGGCTGTCAAGAAGAGCAAGTCTTGCAATATTATGCGGATCCAGGAGTTGGCTGCCGCGGCAAACTACACCAAGGTCCTCACCTACCCGGACCCCCTTATAGATGACATCTTCGTCACTAGCCACATTCACAACCCGCCCGTCTTGACTGCAGACGGAACGGTGTTCCCCATGGGCAGCACCATCGGCAAGACCTTGTCCAATGCTGCTGAGAGCACGCAGCCCTACAAGGTGATCATCGAGTCCCAGACGCCCTTGCTAGAGGACCAGCTGGGCGGTGGCTCTCCCAACAACTTCAGCAGTATCGGTGAGAAACCATCCAACCGCTCAACATCCTCATTTTAAACCGCTAACCTCTGTCTTCAAGGCCCCAACTCAGACTTCGCCTTCAAGCCCAACATCGCCGGCCCCGGCGGCTCCATCCTCGCGACTTTCCCCCTCGTCGAGAAGAGCGGCGGCTTCGGCATCATTGGCGGCACATCCATGGCAGCCCCATACGTCGCCGGCGTCTATGCCCTCATCAGGTCCCAGCACCCGTTGTTGTCGGTGGACGAGATCTGCGAGCTCATGCAGACGACGGCCAAGCAGATAGGCATGGCGGACCGCGAGGGTATCTCGCCTGTCGGTCAGCAAGGCGCTGGCCTGGTGCAGGCCTACGACGCCCTCTTCTCCAAGTCCATCGTCCAGCCCGGGCAGTTCGAGATGGTCGACGTCGAGCAGGGCACCTTCACCATCGACAACCCTTCCGACGGCGAGGTGACGTACAGTCTGAGCAACATCCCGGCCACCGGTATCGCGCCGTTTGCCTCGGGTCCTGGGCGTACTGACCAGGTCAACTACATTCGCGAATCCTTCTCGGCGAAACTCACATTCGCCGAAGGAGAGCAGATCACCATTCCAGCCGGCGGCTCCGCGAACGTGACCTTCACAGTCACCCTCCCCGCCGACGTAGACGCCAAGAACGTGCCCATCTACTCCGGCTTCATCGGCATCACCTCGACCTTGAACGAGACCTTCTCGATCCCCTATATGGGCCCGGCCTACAACTACACCGCCGCCGACCCGGTCGGCCGCAGCCCCCTAACCCCAGAACAAAAGGCCAACGCCCTGACCCCGACCCGCGACCGCTTCTCCGCCCCGCAGGTCTTCGCCAACAGCGACAAGACGGACCTGGGCAACTACCGCGCCTTCAACTTCCAGTACCCGGACTACCCGGTAGCCTACATCTCGACGCTCCAGCCGCTGCGCCAGCTGCGCTTCGACGTGGTCCGCGCGAGCACCAACTTCACCCCGACGTGGTACGGCTTCGACCCGGAGGTCGTGTTCGACAACCTGACGGAGACGGCGATGGCGGACAACGGCACCGTGGGCGGGCTTTCGATCCTGGGAGCGGTCGAGGTGCAGGACGGGTGGCTGCCGAGGACGAACTACCAGGCCAGCTGGTCGTACAGCATCCTGGACTTCACGGGCTCGAGGGGTTTGGGGCTGAAGAAGGGGTCCTATCGCATCTTGATCAGGTGGCTGAAGTTCTTCCGGGACGAGGAGGATCCTGAGGCGTGGGAGAGCTGGATGAGTGGTGTTGTCGATGTCTTGGAGGACACCTTTGAGCCGACACCGCCTTATTAGCTGTTTACTAATAGTAATGTTTTCGTTGTTGCAGCTCCTCTGCAAGACTGCGTGCTGGTCCAAAAGATGTTCTTCTCAAAGCATTCCACATATTCAGACGTAGTGGCTTATGTCCGAGGCGCCCATGCGCGTTGTTCAATGGCTCTGAGCCCCCTATCTATCCCGTGTTATCTAAGCCCCGTTCACCATTTCCGTTACTATTGTTACTGTCATTGCTGTCATGTCATCCCGGTTGTCCGCCATCGTCGTCGTCCGCCGTCTGCGTCGACCTGCATGTGAGAAAGAAACGCAATGTCGGACTACGAAAAGTCTCCATCTGGGAGGAAAAAGTCAAAGTTCCAGTCCATTCCAAGCCCGCCTTGCCCGCCATCCAACCCCTCGGTATCAGCGACAGAATCACTCCAAGACGACGAAGGCACGACGGCAGCCCTGGCCCGAAGTAGAGAGTGGCAGAACTCCAAGCTGCTCTTCGCGCCCTCAGCGATCCTGAATTCTCCCGGAACGCCATCCTCCATGGCCCGTACCTGGGCCAGAATCATGGTGAGGAACATGTGACCCTTGATGTTCGTCTCCCCCTGCCGGGCCCGCTCGGCCGACAGCTCGACCATGTCCTCCATGGCCTTCCCGAGTACCTCGCGGGAGTGGCTGCGGCCGCGGCGCAGCGTGCCGTCGAGGGATTGCACCTCTACCATGGCGATGTACTCGAGGCTGATGGCGCCCGTTGCGTATCTAAAGCCCTCTTTGAACATGCCGCCGCCGACGGCCATCAGGCGAGAGAAGGCCACATCCGGCTCTGGGTAGAGGATGTCCATGGAGGCGTCCAGGCTTACCTTGATGGAGTACTGGAATAATGGGCTCGTCCGCGCCCTGCTGGCGAACGGGCAGTGAAGGGGGATTAGGAAGCGCTTTACGAGGTAGTCCACCAGGTTCCGCTGGAAGGCCGTCGTTTCGGCCGCTGGATTCGTCATGCAGGCCATATTTCGCCTGTACGCCTCCGTGATACCGGAACTTAGCTCGAGGACGTCAGGGTACGACAGCTCCGAGCGTAGCCCGTTGAGTAACCGGAGAACTCTCAGACGGATCGGGAGGCACTCTAGCAGGAGCAGCTGCAGCGATGTCTCAGTATGGGCACGACTTGGATGCGGTTCGATGGTCGCCGTCGATTCGTCCACTTCGTCGTCGTTAATATTGGAGGGTGCCTCGGTGTCAAACTCATCGAAGGATATCCGGGGCGGCATTGCCGAATCCAGGGAGGCCTGGACGACCAGCTCGAGTACGGTGGCCCACAGCCTCCTACGCAGCTCCGCCTGCAGGATGGACATGGCCGACAGGTGTCTTGGATCGCGGTGCAGGCCTATCTGCATGGCCCTGTGGATCAGCGACCCCGTCGACATCCATACGAGGTCACCGCCGACGGAGAACACCTGCCGCGCAATAATCGTGAGGCAGTGAACCTGTATTCCAGTCACTCTCAAGCGGTCCTTCTCCAGCGGCCCGGAAAGCCATGCCTGGGCAGCATAAACCCACATGCGCACCGTGCTGTGGAAGTTGGCAGCTCCAGGCTCTCCTTCGACGTACAGGCTCGAGCCTAACCCGATGACGAGGAGGATCTTGAGGCGCAGGTCGTTCGCTACAGTGTGCGGCTCGTCCCAGAACCTCTGATACTCGGCACGGAAGGTGGGCTTGTGCAGGATCCGATGCGTCGACTCAAATGAATCCAAGTACAGGTCGACCATGGCGTCTGCCAACTCCCGGGACGGCGGCACGAAGTCGACGAGCAGCGGAGCCGACAGATTCCGGCTCGGGCGTCCCATCTTGAGGCTCCTTGCCAAGCTCTTACAGCTCCGCACGAGTTCGCCAATGCGGACGGCCAGAGCCCTGGTCTCGGGGTCTTGGAACCCACTGTCGTCGTTTTCGTCGCTCACCGTCGACGTGTACGCGGTGTAGCAATCGAAGACGGTTTGGAACTAAAGTTGGTCAGTCTCAGCTACTAGAGGGTTCATTGGTCGCTTACCTCTCGAGCTTCACTCATCCAGTCGCTCCATCTCCACATCCTCGCCTTCTTCAGGACGACCTGGGACTCGCGATCCCCACATGCAGACGCTCGTGGCAGATTGCTACCTGTAGACGGAGATAAGCCACTAGCAGTGTTGCTTTCTATCGTCCGCTCAAGTCTTTGGACGCGCTGTACCAAGTCCTGGAGGTCTGGAGCCACTTCAAGGCCATGAACACTGACGCGATAAGGGGCTTGCGGGTCATTGCTACGTACTCGCCCGGTAATCGAGGGGGACGTAGACGTAGGCTGGGTCGATAGACTCTCACTTGCCCGGTCCCTCCTCGGACTTCGACTTCCAGGTGACTCTCGGTTCCGAGGGGCCAATGTTCCTTCGAAGAGCCGGTAGGTACACCGGTTGCGAGTTGCCACGCAGTGGGCACAGGGCTCGTTCCGGTCACACTTGATCTTGCGGCGCCGGCATTCCAGGCAGGACAGTGCGGGCCTCCGTCGGCGGCGGATCGGCTGCTCCATGGGCGTTACTGACGGCTCGGTCATAAGGAGGGTTCAAATCAAAGATTATTCGACGAAAGGCGGGCTTTACTTGTGCAGCGGAGAGGAGGTGGAGGAGAGTCAGTGGTTCCTACTAGATTAGGTCGTTAGGTAGGTAGGTACGCGGTCATTGTAACGCCGCTCTCGACCGCTTTCGGCCGTAAGAGTAAATCCGCACAGGCTTATCTCCGCCCCACTTTTGCTGCTAGTCCCAGACAAGAGCACGTGACGCGACGAGACCACTTAGATGTGTTCCATGACCTCACTTCGTTTCTAACCTGCCTGCGATTCTGCGCTTGTATAAGAATGAGAGAACAGAGAAAAGAATAAGTTTCCCTGTAACTTCCTTGGCGACAATTTACCGTGTGGCAAAGTAGATATTTTATTATGCAAGCCCGGCACGTGTACCAATTTCTAAATCCGCGACGTGCCTTCTTCCCCTTAAGAAACAACAGCACGATACAACCGACCCACAAGGACCTGGTATTGCAATTTTAATAAAGCTAAACACGAAAAGACAAAAAAAGAGTGCCTAGAGTATGAATCGAATGGTGTGCCGTAGTTTACGTTGCCAGCCTGGGGAGGGCTCACCCAGGTGGACGAAAAGCGCTAACGTACCACCACTCGACCATGAGGCCTGTTGAATTGTTGAAAGACAATAGAAAAATGAAACTCATAAGGGATAGGTGTGGCCTAATGACTGCTGCCTGCTCGGTGGGCTGGCCGGCTCTAGGTGCTGAGTGCTGGGCAGCCGTGCGAGTCCCAGGACTGGTGCCGCTTTTGTGCTTATTTTGAAGAAGGTTCACTCTAAATTACTGACGGAAAAGCTATGAAAACAATTAAGCATTCAATGCCATGATAAAAGAGTTATCAGTCTAAGTCTAGCTACCTAAGTCAGCTACGGGCTGAAATCGGACTGTCTCTGCCCAGATGGCCGAGACGGCCGAAGGCGGAGATACCAGCGCTGTGCGGACATAACCTGTCAACACTTCTCGAGATATGCCAAGCAGGTATTTAAGTTAACCACTATTTAATGTGGTGTTTGTATGACAGCTTCAACTCGATTACCATCTCAACTTTCATTATTTCCTCTACAATACAGACGACTATACATGCCCCTCATCGTCAGATATATCAACGCCCCCAGACATAACCAGAACGTCTCGCCCGTCATGGCACGCATGCAAATCCTCATCAGCGGCGCTGGCATCGCCGGCAACTCCCTCGCCTTCTGGCTCTCCAAGCTTGGCCACGACGTAACCGTCATCGAGCGCTTCCCCGCCCTGCGCACAACAGGTCTCCAGCTCGACCTCCGCGGCCACGGCGTGGAGGTGATGAAGCGCATGGGGCTGGAGCAGGCATTCCGCGCCAGGGCGGCACCCGAGCAGGGTCTGGAGTTCGTTGACTCCCAGGGCCGGCGGAGCGCATACTTTCCCGCCATCGCCGGGGGTCAGGGGCTTCAGAGCTTCACGAGCGACTTTGAGATCATGAGGGGGGACCTGTGCCGCCTCCTCCGCGATGCCGCCGGGGACAATGTCAAGTTTGTATTCGGGACGAGCATTGAGTCGCTCGAGCAGTTGGCCGACGGCGGGGTCGATGTGCGCTTCGCGGACGGCAGGAGGGATTACTTCGATCTACTCGTCGGCGCCGACGGCCAAGGCTCCCGGACACGGAGGATGCTGCTCGGCGCAGACGAGACCGACAAGTTCGAGCCCCTGGGTAGCTTCTACGCGTGCTACTTCACCGTGCGGAAGCCGATGGCGGAGGGCGAGGGCTACGAGGCCACGGTGTACGTCGGCACGGACAACCGCACCATCATGATGCGGCGGCACACCCCGGACGACGCGCAGATCTACCTCATCTTCAAGAACGACTCGGAAGAGTTCCGCAGGCTCCGTCGTAACGGCTGCATCGCCGAGCAGAAGGAAGGGGTGGCGGAGGTGTTCCGCGGCAACGGGTGGCGGACGGACGAGATCCTGAAGGGCATGATGGAGTCGAGCGACTTCTACTGGGAGCAGATCGGGCTGGTCAAGATGGACCCCTGGTCGCGGGGCGGGAGCGCGACGCTCCTGGGCGACGCGGGGTACTGCCCGTCGCCGATGACGGGGATGGGGACGACCAGCGCCGTCGTCGGGGCGTACGTCCTGGCCGGGGAGATTGGGAGGCACTGCGGGGGAGACGCTGGCAGGGAGGGCCTCGGGAAGGCGCTCGCGGCCTACGAGGAGACGTTCCGGCCGTTCGTGAACCAGGTCCAGTTCGGGATATCCGCGGACTCGCTCATGTGGAAGATGTGGCCGACGGGGCGGTTCGGTATCGCCGTGATGAACTCTCTGCTGGGCTGGGCGTCGTTCTTCAAGCTGAACGTGCTGGGGGAATACGTGTTGAAGGAGGACGTCAAGGGATGGGAACTACCCAAGTACGAAGAGTTGCTCAGAAGCTAGGTGTCTACTAGCTGGGCTTTGGAGTATCTTGTTTTGAATTGCGTAATAGTCTTCGTTGAATGCTAGAGTCTGCACGTGCAGTGGGATGTTCATTTTGACCTGTCTTCTTTCCAAAGGCAGAGCGACCTTGCCAGCCCGCCAGCGAGACATGTGCCACGAAGAATGCGACCAGAATATAAGCAAGGCCAATGATCGCTGTGCTGATCTAGCTTGGGACGATTGCGGGATTACGTCGTGTTACGGATCGGCTCGGCTGTGCCACCCGTGGGCAACCAATGCAACTTGGGTTGATCGTACTACGACATTTTGTACTCTCAACTCCTTAGAGCGTGAGTCTCCTAGTTTCGGCCAAGCCGCCACTCGCGTAAGCCAACTGCTGGCCTTAAATTACTGCGTTTAGCGGTTGTCTCACAGATAAAAATTCCACAGCATCCCTGTCCGCGATCATTCTGACATAGGCTCATACAGTACCTATTATTAACAAAAGCGTCCATGTGGTGGACTATCTTGTCACAATCTGCATCATCAAGGGTTGTACCGTAGCTAGGCAGTGGACCTCTGACCCTATGCTATTGTAGCACCATGTCTCACCTTGGGTGGATGAGTCTTTTTAGGAGGTTCTTCTCTTATCTACGAGGGAAACTGCCCGTTTGGCCTCTCTGGACAAAACCCTTAGCATTCCGAACCCACCAAGATGACTTCCCGGCACTTGCTCGCAAAGTACGTCGTACTTTCCCTTGTGAACAACTCCATCTAATTGAAGACAGGCAGCTACCTCCCGTCATGAGTCAGCCTCGCAGCAGCCTGGTGTCTAGCCGGTCTGCTTCCATCGTGGAAAACGCACATCATCGAATCACCCAGCAGGATGGCCCGCCATACTGCCCATCTGAAGAGTCTGACGATAACCGAGGACGTGTGCCCCAAGGTTCGCGGCATGAGCACGGAGACAACCAGCAGCACAAGCAGCATGGTCGCCACCAACACATGGAGCATTCCAAGCAATTCTCTCAGTCTGAGGCAGAAGAAGGTCATAAACAACGAGAAGCGGTTAAACCGTTCAAACGACTGAGTCCATGGATAAAGCTCTGCATGGGATGGTCTCTCTTGGTGATTGCCGGTTCGGTCGCTTTTATCTCCTGGCTGTGGTGGTCTCCTAGCGACGATTATCGTTGGCGCCAATGGGTCCTTGCCACGAACCGCCTCCAACTCAGCGTCACTATTACAGGGTTCATCGTACGCGCCGCCGTAGGAGCTCTTGCAGCTTCTACTACAGCCATGCTCGCCTCCGTCGCAGTCGAGCAGAGCGGTGTGCGTGCTCATGCGATCGCCCAGGTCTCCATGGCTCGCTTCACCGCCGGGGGAGGCTTCGCCCCGCTCTTTCTTCTGGCGCTTCGCAATTCTATTTCGGGGGCTTTGGTTCGGCTTCTTCTGGGCTGCCTCGTCGTGACGACGGTCGGGCTGCAGCTCACCTCGACCTTGCTCGTCAACGATCTGGGAGAGATGGAGCTCGTGTCCAATCCCCGACAAATACCCAACGCATACGTGGTCGTCGGCAGCCCCACCAGCTCCGACAGCCCTGGTGCCCAGAGTGTCCGTCAGTCTACAGGGGATCTTGACCGTTTCTGGGAGCGAAGGCCTCGACTAGCGGAGACCTTCGCCGAATACGCTGAGCCATACCGCCGTCTCGAAGCTGACGGGCTCGACGACACCGGCCCTGTTGTCAGGGCTTTCCTCCCACTGGCATTGCAAGAGGATAGAGAGTCGGTCAGTAGATTTCAGGGAATGGCGAGGGTGTACGAGTCCCGGGTCGTCTGCGTGCGCCCCTTCGTCTCTGAGATGCGATTATGTCAACCTCAAAACGACAGCTACACTGGATTGTGCGGCGTCATCCAGCTTGATGACTCTGCCGCCGTCGCAGCTATTGGAGAAGATGCTCCAGGAATCAAGCTGTCTTTTGCTTGCCAAATAGGGTCGTACTACCCCCGAACCAACGCCTGGCAGCTTTGTAGAATCGAGGGGAACTCTTCGTACGGACTGGGGATGTCCAACATAGAGTGGACCCTCAGGAATGAGAGCTCACCAAACCCTTTTAAACGGATGTGGCTTCTGTGGAAGACTGATGAGCTAACGATCTTGGGAATGTTAAGTCGCCAGGTATATTCGGTTGTTGTCCTCAACTCTTCGACTGAGAGAGACGGCCCATGGATAAATATGACCCTTGGACTTCGCGACAAGGACGGAAACATTGAGACCGCAAACGGTTTCAAATTCAAGATGAGCCTGTGCACAAGGCCGTCGTTGTGAGTCTTCAAAGCCACCTCTGGATTCACTTGCTAAGATATCTTTTCAACGTAGCGCACTAGATACAGTCGTAGAGCAGTTGAACATTACTGCGTCAAGGTCAAGCGCAGCGAGAAAGAAAGAACCAACCTATATCCTCGACACCGAGAACGGGGCATATGACACTACGGCTGTTCGTAGACAGCTAGGAGCAGTCAAGCCACTGCCAGAGGCCCACGATCGCCAGGTCGTAACGATTAGCCCGGCGGATTTCGAGTCATCTTTGAGAGAGGCCCATTCCAGCCGATATGGTCGCAAATACAGCCCGAGTTATGCCGAGAATGCGAGTACCACAACTCCTAATCTGAGCTATTTCACAGAGTCCAGAACTACTATAACTGTCGACTTTTGCTTATTAGCAGATTGTTTCTTAAGAGGCGCGGGAAATGTAGCTGACATGTTCTATGTACAAATGCTTGACGACATGATCAAGGAAACCGACTCGCCATCTCTTGCTTTACAAGCAGTGTGGACGGCCCTGGCGCGCGCCATGTACTACGAATACATCAGCCTGTATACACCCTATAACAATGAGACCGCAATCATCACATATTTCGCCCAGACAACAGTACCGGTACACCGCCGTGGGTACTGGGCCGTCATGGCGCTCCTAGCAGCTTTTCTCGCCGTCTTCACCGTTGCCTGCTTCCTGTTTAGCTCAACGCAATTCAGTCTTCCTGACAACGCCTGGCACACCGTCGCGCAGATATCCGAAAGCGCCGAGACGTCCAGCATCCTATCGAGAGCGAGGGTCAAGAGCGACGACGAGGTCCGTGCCTTGAGCAAGGAGCTTCAGGATGACGACGAGGAAGACCGTTTTGTGGTTCGCCGCGAGGTCTTTGTTCGGGCGTCGACCACGGGGACGGCAGTTTCTGATGACCAGGAGGCCCCATTTTTGAAGGCCAGGGGGCGGCGCAGGAGGCAGTAGGCTGAGAACCAGCAGCTGCCACGGCGCTATCTCACTGCCGATCAAGATGTATTCTTCGTGGTCTACGAACCTTCTGACCAGAGTAGTTCATGTCTCACGAAAGATGTCATGGATTACGTGGCATTTCAGGTGGCTTCTACCGTGTGTCGTCGGATTTCTGGTGTCTATCTCGGAGGGGTAATGCGGGAGGCCTCTTGGAAACGAAGTTGACGGTAGCAAAGCACGCGAGAGCAAACCTTGTTGGCAAAAACGTTTGCTGAAGCAGCGGCTGTCTAGGTCTTCGCTACAGAAACTTGGGTCTCAAAGCCAGGAAACAGATTGACTGCATGTGACCCGGAAACGTGCAACAAATGTATCTCGCCAGCAGCATTCACCATAAGCCCCTGAAGCGATAGATTCTGCGACATTGCGCAGACTTTCAGCTGAAGTACCCAAGGAAATGGTTGGCTATATCAAACTACTTGAGATCCGAGGTAAACGTTGTTTACTGCTTCTACGTCATAGACATGATGTTAACACTACCTGAACAGTATCGTGGTGGTAGGCCTCCTGCAGCTGTTTCGCGACATCCTTCAAGAAAAAGAGGGTGTTGGCATTTGCTTCACATAGAAAGACATGAAAGAGAAAAAAAAGGATATTCCAATCGCCCCAGACAGGGAGAAGAGAGATGGGGAGATTAGGCCTGCGCATACAGCAAACAGTCTTGATCTTCAAGCAGAGTGAGTCTTCTATACGGGCCATCCCCGGATTCCGTCTTGTTCCCTGCATCCTGCTACCTTTATAAGACGCACGATGTTCCTTGCCACGCATCAGGTTCGTTACCACCTCGAGCTCAACTTCAAAGTGAAAGATGGCGAAAGAAATCAACACCAAAGACAGCAGAAGTGCCTGCTACCGCTGCCAAAAACCGACGGCACGACGGTGCGGGGGTTGCTCGGGAGCACCGCCGTATCACTGCGACCGCTCCTCGCCGGGAACATTTTATTGTAGCTCCAGTTGCCAACGCGCGGACTGGGCTCGACACAAAGAAGACTGCAAGACTATACAAGCCCGAAAGTGGCTCCTGCGCGTCGCGACGCTGTTGCAGGGTATCATGGTTCAGATCAGAAAGAACGCGTACCCGATCCGAGTCACCTCCATCGAGCACGAGTCCGACACCACTGTCAAGGTCATGGGAAGCCTGACGCCGGCCGAGGGCGGACCTAGTCAGCCGTCCCGCTTACAGTCTCTGCCGACCAATTTCGATGTCTTCAGACAGCAACCAGATCTGTTTAAGTCCGTCTGTCTTAGCGAAGCGGGCGCGGAGGCCTTCGTCTACTTGTACAACGTCATCGTAGAGATGGTCCTCGGTATGAAAGCCTGAAACAATGATATGCCTGTACCGTTTTCTAACCGAAATAACTAGACACACGGCCTTCCATCACCTTCACGGAGGTCGAAGTAGCCCCTTCGAACCAGAACTTTCGCGTCTCCAGCGCTGTTCTTGCCGCGGCTTGTGGGACTGGAGGCTCCCACCGTGTCTACACGGTCGCGATGGAGAATGGAGAGCTCTGGGTGATGGATTTCACCGCAGCGCAACATGGCTACTCCGACGCCTCAATGCTGCTACCCTGGTCGGCCTACGTGAAAGAACGCTGCGAGTCGGTGAACCGAGAATGGGCCCTGGGCACCCATCGCAATCACCCTGAGCGGATCTGGCAAGCTCTTCATCGACAGCCGCCATTCGGTTTGGCACACGTCCAATGCCTCGCAGGCAGTCTCGACCGTGAGATCCCGATTCTCGTGGGAGGGAATGGAATGAGTCGTACCTCTATATCAAGGGCCCGCGTGGTTCTTTTTGAGTTTGCGGCAGCGAGTTTCGTGGACGAGCTTGAAGTACATGTGCGTTACGCGCTCGCGCAAACGGTCAACACCTTCGTCGAGAGGGCGCGGCCTCTGAAGACGGGAGCGAGGCCCTTCTGCATCAGGAGCGCACCAGGAAAGGACTCGGGGTGGTTCGCCACAAGACGGATTTCTAAAGGCACGCGTCTGCTGTCGGAGTCGCCTCTCTTCATATTGCCGAAGTACGGCGTGGGCATGGAGGCGGAACATATGATCTGTCGACAGGTGCAACGCCTAAACGAGACGCAGCGGACGGCGTTCTACGCTTTGCACAACATTCACGGCGGCCGTCACACTCGAGAACTCGGCATCGCTTGCACGAAAGGGCTGCCTCTCGGCGCGGACGCCTCTGAGGGCGGCATCTTCCTCGAGGCGTCACCCATCAACCACTCGTGCAGGCACAACGCGCAGAACACGTGGAACTCGGAACTGGGTCAGATCATAATTCACGCTATCAGGGATATCGAGGCGGGCGAGGAAATCACCATCTCGTACCTCGCGGTGTTGGCGACCTACGTCGCTGCGCAGGCGCAATTGCTGTCCATGTTCGGGTTCACTTGCACCTGCGAGCGCTGCTCGCTGCCGGAAGCTGAGCGTTAGAAGAGCGATGAACGCCTTCTGAGGATCTTCTACCTCGAAGAACAACTTGAGGACGGGTTCGGCATCGTGGCGACGCCTCTGGCGTGTCTGCGGCACGTACACGAGATGAAGCAGCTGATGGAGGAAGAGGGCATCCAGGATGCCCGGGTTGCGCGGCTTTACTACGACGCTTTTCAGATTGCCATTGCAAACGGTGACGAGGCGCGAGCCAAGGTCTTCGCCGAGAGGGCCACGCGATGCGTGTCATTACCGAGGGGCACGACAGCCCCGACACTGCGAGAATGAAAGCGTTCGCCGAGCGGCCGGCGGCCCATCGTCTGTTCGGAACCAAAATGAAGTGGAAGCAGGCCTCCGACAAGGTGCCGCGAGGGCTTGACGATAAGGCGTTCGAGAAATGGTTATGGAGGTCGTAGAGACGTTGTTTCGGACTGGCCCTTGGTGGGTCCGGTCCGGTCCACAGCCCCACATCTCCGTCGTCCGTCGCGGAGCAGCTGTCGAAAGGCCCGATCCTGCTGAAAATTGACGCAGATTACCGGTCACTTACATCCGTAACTCTTATTTGACTGTCAGATAACGCAGGGAGAATGTCACAAAGTTCAATGTAGCCACCAGAGGGACCTGACGTGTTAATAAACAAAAGCGGTTAAACTCACACAAGTGCCATGTCATTCAAGTGTGCTTCATACCGACCATCGATACCCGCAGGAAAACCCATGTGAGCGCAGATTCATCATATTCACACACATTTCCAAACATAAACTGTAAGATTCGTTCCGTCAAGCTTCATTATCACTCAGCGCCGCAATGCTGTCTCTCAAACCACTGTTTCCCCACGAGCCATTCGGAAGCAGGCTCTCCGTGGTAGCGTGGGAACTCTTGCGCAGAGTGTAAAGCTCGTAGGCCTCGAAAAGCTCTCGCAGACCAAGGCATCGGGATGGCGTCGTGAACAGGACCTTGATCTGAGCGCCCCGGGACTTGTGTTGTCTCTCGCGGGCCTGATACAGCAGGAACTCCACGATGACGCTCATCTCGTCCCTTCTCCACCTACACTCAAAGAAGCTGACACCGTCGAGGATGACAAAGACAATTGAATCATCTGGGAGGGCATTCATGAGGCCGTCGAGGAGGTCGCACAGATCCTCGATGCTGGCATCGGGATCTTCGCAAGTTTTGGCGATCTTCGCCGCAGCGAGGACTCCTGGGTCGAGCTCCCGACACTGGTCAACGAGCTGGAGAATCAGCGCTATGATGAGCTCTGTCGGGGTCGAGAAACTCGACTGCCTGCTCCTGTGCTCGCCGCAGAAGTAGGCTAGCACGTGTATGCCCTTGTCTGGGCCGCACACTTGACCGAGCGCCTCGACCATAGAGGCGCTGACGTGGGAGACTGCCGAGCGAGGCTTATCCGGGCCCCCTCCTTGGACAAGGAGGACGGTGGAGCTGCCCACCTCAACGAAGGCCTGTAGCCGGACGTCGTTGGTGAGCTCCTTTACTTTCCTCTGCTCGTCCCTGTCCAGCCGCGAGCGCCGGAGGATGCCCGCGCAGTCGGCTCGGAGGATAGCCTGCATGTTCTTGTACCCGAGCTGGGCAAGGACTCTATCGAGATTAAAAGCCCGAGGCTTCGGGTCGGGACCCAGCCGTTTTGCGGTGGCTACGTTGAACCCGTGCTTTTGAAAATATTTCATTTGCTCTGATACGTGGCGGTAAGTACGACATCTCTGCGAGAGTTTCAGGCCATCACGTACCTCTTTGTGATCTCATGAATGTGTGGACTTTGCATAGAAGCACAGTTTGGGCGGCCTGCATCTTTATCGTCTGTATCGACATACTGGCCAACTTTTTGTCGGCCTGCTGCGATCTCTCGTGAAACAGGCGTTCGGTATAGCTTAGAAGATCTTGGCTCTTGAGCTTTAATATGTCGTATAGCTCCCCGAGTTTCTCTTGATATGTCGCGGGCTTAAGGATTGGCTTTACGATTCTTTCTTTGCGACCGAACATTGTTAGCTTTTCAACCCCCAGAAAACTACAAAAGTATTCTACAACATGTTGCTGCAAAAAAAAAGAGAAAGATGATCATGCTGCGGTAACTTACTAAACCGGCTCTGGTTCGTCCATCTCAGTATGTGCCCCAGGATGTTGAAGATGGCGGCACAGACCCGGGACAGGCGTTTGTGCACCCCAGGATCGTCTCGATAGGTTTCGGCGGCGTACTTCTTGGTGCTCAGGGCTCTCTGAATCTCTTCTAGCGCTTTACACACCAGCGCTTCGACCTTGCCGTACTGGTCGATGGCTTCCACGAGTATCGTCAGGCCCCCGCAAAGGATCGATGTATACTCTCCACCGGTAGGAAGGACGTTAAGGAACGATCTGATGTTGGGCGCCTCGTCTCTGAACGACTTGAGCGCCTTGCGGAGACGCCCTTTCGGGGTCGGCTCGTTCCTCTTCTCCTCTTTGTCCTTCTGACTGTCCTGCAAGTTTTGACAGGCAGCGTTGATGGTGTTCTCGACATCGCGGAAAGACTTGAGCGCTTTTTTCTTCAAGCCTTCCTTGATCTCGCGGACGTCGACGCCGCCTCGCGCCGTAGTAGGCTCCGCGCAAACCTCGAGGAACGCATCGTGTGCTTCTAAACATTCGAAGTAAAGTTCGTCCAAGTCTCTGAGAAGAGATTGAGCTTGAGCAGACTGCCCCCGGCGAGAGAGAAATGTTCCACGTACAGTTTGGATGGGGGATCGGGTTCAGTTTCGGTGATGGTGACGAATACACTCCCATTGACAATTTTGATTCCCGAAGCGTCCAAGCTCGCAGCCACCGAGCCGTCGAGACCGGCGACGAAATCATCGCATTTCGGATCTTGCCCATCAAGAGGCACGCCCTTGATGCATAAAGTCTTCAGCAGTTCTTCGGCGTTCTCATCAGAGAAACCGGTGTCTTCGACCACGCGGACCACTGACATCTTGCGATCCCCGCGTATCTTGTTGGTAGCCGAGAGAAGGAGATTGCGAGATGAGACATGGATGTTTCCTCAGGTCGAGGGGGCGCCCGCTGGCCGACCCAAATCTACTATTAGAGAGTTACAGACTGCGTACCTCAGTAGACTAGAGCGGGAATGGCCGGATATACTGCCATGCTTTAACCCGGGTTCTATCCGTACACCAAGCAGACACAAATCGCCGCGGTAACTGTACCCGAGCCTCTTTCTCACCACGCTGTCGGATATTTGTCCGTTTTGGGACAACTTGTAAGCGATGGCGAGGCAGGCTATGGCAACGTGGGATTCGAGGTGGGCGTTCAGACCAGGGATATATGCATATTAAACTTCTTTCGAACATCTCCGGAGGGGTTTCGGGACGTCCTTGGGGGCCATTAAGATGCCGAAGCATGCTAAATTAAAAGAATATCGCGCATCCTCCAATGACACCAACGAAAGATATCTCTTGTAGGCCTAGCCGCATGTCGGTATACTGCCCTTGTTCTCCGTATAGCAAGCTGTAGAAGGATGCGCGCAGCCGTTCCTAGCTTGTCTCCGGTTGACCCTGGTTGAGACGGAGTAGCCCGAATTCTTAAGCCCTTCACATTTGCTGATAGGTGTGACTCCCCCCGCCTCAGAAGCTCTGGGAAAAAGTCCAGTTGTATTTACTGGAATTGGTGACATTCTTTCGACTTTCAGGCGTGGTGTTTCCCGGCGGTGCAAACTTCGACGAATCGCACCATGTCAGCCATGGTGTCAACCACCGAGCTGGTCACCGAGCAGGCCACTGAACAGGTTGCTGAGAAGGTAACCGAGCTGGTCAATGAGAACGTCCTTGTCGAAGTCAACCATGGAGGAACCGAATCACCTCCAACGTTGCAGCGCAAAGTCACGGACTTGACGTCGAGACTGGCTGAACTGGAGAAAGCCCTGAAAACCTTGTAAGTTGTTTCTCGTTTCTGAAAAGGAATGACGGCTTACAGACTTCTTCCGACATAGGGTCGATGAGAAGCAGGCAAAATCGGAGTCTGAAAAAAAGAAGGACGATAGCGAAAAGCCCGACGACGACAAGAAAAAGCCCGACGATGATGACAAGAAGAAGGATGGCCACAAAGACAACACGGCGGACGAAGAGAAGGCCAGCAGCGACGACAAGAAAAACGACAAGTTCAATTGTGAGCCCGCTTGGAGGCTGCGATACGTCAGGCCGAAGATCAATTGGCGGACCGAACTCGTGGCCGACGACAGCACGGGCCAGGAAGCCGCCATCAGGCGAAGGTCTGCCATTGTGGTATACTACGCGTATCCCGAAGGATCGACGAGTCCTCCGGACGAACCACCATCCTGCGTCCTGCCCGTCCGAATCAGGATCAATTCCTATCGGCTCGACAAACTTCTTACAGACGTCACGGGCCTCACATTCCCGCCCCTTCCATAAACGTAAGTTTCAACTCTTCGTGCGTTGTTTGGCGATTATGTTCTAACAGAATGGAAGCGCACTTCCACCTTACAAGGCAAGTCTCTCCCCAAGATCGGCGTTTAGGCAGGCGAAAAGCCAGGATGGAAGCGCTCACTGTGGAGTTTCGAGACTAACTGGGAGTTCCAGGTCTTCTTGTCGCATTATGAGAAGCTAAAGGAGAAGCTGAGAGATCTCGAAAAGTCTTTCGCGAGTGAGTCCAAGACGACGGTGGACGAGATCACCAGTGAGATGCTCGGCGCCGCCCCTTGGCCTCCCGAGTCCCAAGACGATTCCGACAGCGACGACAAGTCTCTGGAAAACAA